>SJYQ01005653.1:249639-267954 GCA_006410935.1 Redunca redunca | reverse complement strand
AGTCTGACACTGTTTCCACTGTTCCCGCATCTATTTCCCATGAAGTGATGGGGCCAGATGCCATGATCTTCGTTTTCTGAATGTTGAGCTTTAAGCCAACTTTGTCACTCTCCTCTTTCACTTTCATCAAGAGGCTTTATAGTTCCTCTTCACTTTCTGCCGTAAGGGTGGTGTCATCTGCATATCTGAGGTTATTGATATTTCTCCTGGCAATCTTGATTCCAGCTTGTGTTTCTTCCAGTCCAGCGTTTCTCATGATGTACTCTGCATATAAGTTAAATAAGCAGGGTGACAATATATAGCCTTGACGTACTCCTTTTCCTATTTGGAACCAGTCTGTTGTTCCATGTCCAGTTCTAACTGTTGCTTCCTGGCCTGCATACAGATTTCTCAAGAGGCAGGTCAGGTGGTCTGGTATTCCTATCTCTTTCAGAATTTTCATGGTCACCACCAAATATTTAGTTTCCATCTGTCACAACACAGTTGACCTCCTTTACTTATTTCATCCTCTGCCTCATCTACTTGCTGGTAACTTATACTGTGTTCTCTGTTTCTATATGTTTGTTTTTGTTAAGTGTTGGTTGTTCATTTGTTTGTTTTATATTCTACATGTGAGAGAAATCATATGATATTTGTCTTTTTCCATTTTACTTGTTTCACTTGGCATAATACCCTCAAGATCCATCCATGTTCTTGCAGATGGTAAGATCTGATCTTTTTATGGCTTAATAGTATTCTGGTATGTCACATCTTATCTATTCATCCATCAGTGGGCACTTATATTGTTTCTATATCATGGCTTTTGAAAATAATGCTGCAATGAACAGAGGGGTGCATATATTTTTTTAAATTAATATTTTTATATTTTTCAGATAAATAACTATAAGTGGAATAGTTGGATCATATGGTAATTCTATTAACTTTGTGAAGAATTTCTATACTATTTCCCATAGTGGCTGCACCAATTTACATTAACATTTCCCTGAATGTTCCCTATTGCCACACCCTCTCCGATGCTTATTTTCCGTTTTAGATAATAACCTTTCTAACAGGCATGAGATGATACTCTATGTGGTAACTGATTTAACAGCCTGATTTTGGCATAAAAACTGATACGTAGATCAATGGAACAAAACTGAGAGCCCAAAAATAAATAAACCCACACATTTATAGACAATAAGTGCATGATAAAGGAGCAAAGAACACAATGAAGAAAAGATTGTCTCTTTAGTAAATAATGTTGAGAATACTGGAAAATCACAATCAAAAAGAAAAACCGTACCATATCTCACCCCCACACAAAAATCAACTCAAAACTTGGATGTAAGACCTGAGACCATAAAATTGCTAGAAGAAAACACACAGTATATTCTTTGATATTGCTCTTAACAATATCACAGGCAAGGAAAACAGAAGCAAAAATAAATGAATGGGACTAAATTAAAATGCTTAATTAAACTATATTAAACTAAAAATCTTCTGCACAGCAAAGGAAACCATTAACAAAACTAAAAGACAACCTACTGAATGGGAGAAGATCTTTGCAAATCATACAGCCAGCAAGAGTTTAATATACAAAATATAAAGAACTCATACAACTTAAAAACCAAAAAAAAAAGCACAATTAAAAATATAGGCAATGAGCTGAGTATACATTTTCTAAAGAAGACATACAGATGGTCAACAGGCATATGAAAATATATTGTGTCATTTTATTTTTTTTTTTTAAGAAAACTAAAGTTTCTACTTTTGACTTTTTATTTCTCATAAGGCATTGCTGCTGCTGCTGCTACTAAGTCGCTTCAGTCATGTCCGACTCTGTGCGAACCCATAGATGGCAGCCCACCAGGCTTCCCTGTCCCCGGGATTCTCTAGGCAAGAACACTGGAGTGAGTTACCATTTCCTTCTCCAATGCATGAAACTGAAAAGTGAAAGTGAAGTCGCTCAGCCGTGTCCGACTCTTTGCGACCGCATGGACTGCAGCCCACCAGGCTCCTCCATCCATGGGATTTTCCAGGCAACAGTACTGGAATGGGGTGCCATTGCCTTCTCCATCATAAGGCATTATTTGTTTTGTAATATGTGTTTCTGTGTTTGTTCTTTTTCATTTTTCACTCCTTAAGGGATGTTTTTCTCATTTATTTCTAATTCTATTTGAATTTTATCACCTCCTTTCTGTTTTTTTTTTTTTTTTTTTTTTTTTTTTTAATTCTAATCTATAGAATGCTTTCATCTCTTATCATTTTCTTAACATCTACAATGCACCTAAAGATGGCTACAATGTCTTTGACACTCCTCTGGTTGGTGCTAGGAGTGATTATGTCCCCTTTCTGCCTTCTTTGAGCAACAAACCACTTTGTAAGAAATATTACCCTGGGATCTGTGAAAAATTCAAGCCAAATTGACTGGATCTTAAGGGTGAGATTCCTTTAGGAAAGAGAGCACCAAAGAGCACCAAGGTGATGGACGTGTGTGTCAATGAAGAAGCTATCTTGGGATTGCATTTTCCAACTCCAGTTGCTCTATCTGATGACACATGGATCAGAGACAAACTGTCCTGACCAGGTTTCCCCAAATTCCTGAGCCAAGAAATCACATGGGTGGTTTTGAGCCAGTACATTTTTGGATAGTTCGGTACCTATCAGTAGATAACCCAAACACTTTCTGCAGCTCCTTTTGAAATGCTTGTGCTTAGTTGCTCAGTCGTGCCCGACTCTGTGACCCCGTGGGCTGTAGCCCACCAGGCTCCTCTGTCCTTGGGATTATTCAGGCAAGAATATAGGAGTGGGTTGCCACGCCCTCCTCCAGGGGATCTTCCTTACCCTCAGATTGACCCCACCTCTCTTATGTCTCCTGCGTTGGCAGTGGTGTTCTTTACTGTTAGCACTGCCCGGAAAGCCCATAGGAATTAATCCTCTGCTCCTTACAGTCTTTTGTTGTTTCTAAATAATATCTTTGTATGAGAGTTGACTTCCAAACTCCAGTTTTTCCTTTTCACACTAATTTTCTCGATAGGTTCTCAAGGCTTTTCCAACACGAAACAGGTTCCTCCTCTGATGTTTTCATGCCATCTTAGAATATCTGGCAGCTGCTTTTCTCTTTTATGTATTTATTTATTGGTGGTATCTTGGATCTGTTCTCTCACCTCACTTTTTCCAGGGTCCTCTCGTTCCTTTGTCTTTGTTCTTCTTTTTTTTTTTTGATTTATTTTATTTTATTTTATTTTTTTTTACTTTAAAAATTTTTATTTTAACTTTAGTTTACTTTACATTACTGTATTGGTTTTGCCAAACATTGACATGAATTCACCACGAGTGTACANTTTTTTTTACTTTTAAAATTTTTATTTTAACTTTAGTTTACTTTACATTACTGTATTGGTTTTGCCAAACATTGACATGAATTCACCACGAGTGTACAAGCGTTCCCAAACATGAATCCCCTCCCACCTCCCACCCCATGCCATCCCTCTGGGTCCTCTCCTTGCACCAGTCCCAAGCATCCTGCATTCTGCATCTGACATCAACTGGCGATTCGTTTCTTGCTTGATAGTATACATGTTTGAATGCCATTCTCCCTTCTCATCCCACCCTCTCCCTCCCTCTTTTCTGCTCAATTTTGATTCCACTCTTGACACTTTCTTCTTAAATGTAATGCCTTCTCCTTTAAGGAAGCCAAAAGGTCAGTTTCACAGGCTCATGGGATCAACCTGTGACAGCTCCTTTGACTGGACTTCTTGCGCTTGTTGGGATTAAAGAGGGTAAAACCTAGTCAGTCCACTGGTCCACCATGCTTGTTAGCAACTGGGTTCTCTTGCTACAGGTCTGCCTGACACCGTCTTGATTTCCTCTGCTTTCTCCTTCAAGACACTGCTAACAGAAGATGTTGGAAGTGCCGATGATTCCTCCTTTCAGATTTCTATTTTGTTTTGGGGGAGGTACCTCATCATCTAGTTTTTCATGTGTACTGTCCAAGTGTTGTTGGTTTTGCTCTCTAGTTAATCTTTCTGTTTTCACAGGGGAGTCAGGAAGATCCCCAAACTGCTGCCACCATCTCTGCTATCTTTCCATAATCCACACATAATATACCCAATTGTAGAATTATGTGCTCATTTGCAAGAAGTAAGTTCTTTTTAAAAATAATCTATTTTGCTTATATAAGAGATCCCATTGTACTGAAAGTTTACTCCTCACATGTAGATATGTAATTCTCCTGCAAATAAGTTTGTTCCAAGAGTAATATACAAACATAATAAAGAGTAGTTAAGCATCTAATTAACTAATTTTATTTGTCTTAGAATTTAGAAGAGTTTTGCAAGGAAGATTAGAATGGAGTCTTGTAAAATAAATTGTGTAAGGACTTGTTACTGCTGTCTTTTCTTTACCTCGAGGAAAGGATTTATGCACAAAACTATTTCAGTTACTTAGAGCCTCAGCAAAGTACTACAATAACTCAATTCCACAAGTTTGTGGTAAGGATGATGGCATTCTGCCCACAAAAACACTTTTATAAAGTAGGGGTGATCTAGTATTTTTTTCTTTTAATTAGCAAGCATTTGTTGACCAATTACTATGTGCAATTCTTTAACATAATGAAAGTTTAAAAGAATGGCAGAATCTTTGTCTTCAAGCCCTCCAAAAACTGATAAATGAAATTAACATTTATGCAACTATCAATAATATAATTGAGAATGACAGTTTGAAAACTAGTTCAGTATTTATAGAGACATCCCCCTCAAATATAGGACAGCTACATGATAATAACTGGGAAAAGTATTAAAATGACCAACTTAGACTGATTCTAAATTTATTTAATAGATGTGTACACTTATATAGAATATTAAAATATTTAGATACTCTATGCCTTGATGTTTTCATTTGTAAAACATAAATTCTCACAATTTTGAAGAGGTATCATTTTATACTTCTGTGACTTCTTGGTAGATACCTAAGTTGTATGTATACCCTGAATAATCTTAAACTGCCAATTTCCTGTGTGCAGCAATTGACAGAAAGTATACAAAGAAGTCTGGATTTCTCATATGTTTTCCTGTATATACATATGCTCAGAAGCACATATTTTCTATTTGGATAATAAGCAGATTTTTAAACTTTCTATTGTCCATTTGTAGCAGAACCACAATCTCAGAAAACTAATGCTTGTTTGAATTTACAAATTCTTTCTGTAATCCTTCATTTTGATTTTTATTCTAGTAATTATGAGTCATTTGACTTTATCTAGTTCCCTTATTAACAAAGTACACTGTCTCCAAAGGACCTAGAATTCTCTACATATTAACAATAACTTCCGCCATGAGTGCTTCAATCTGTGACCTGACCAGTGATCTCAGAAGCAAAAGGGATAAAAAAGAGATCACCCTTGATTAAATCAATCATTTAATCAACAAGTATTAAGAGCTGTGAGAGAGATACAAAAAACAAGATAATCACCTCTGCTATCAAAGAGCTTATAGTCTTGTTAGAAATGTAATACATGCAAGATGCAATTAGAGAATAAGACAGTATATAATGAAGTGTTTTAATTGAGATGTGGGTGCAACCTCAGCTCTTCTGCTGTAAACTAAAGAGTTAGACAACATGGGCTTTAAGATCACCTCCAGGAGTACTATCTCTGAAAAGTAGAATGAGAAGACGTTAAAGAAGGTAAAAGCCTTAAAGAAGTTGCTTACTTGCAGGGCAGGAATAGAGATGAAGACGTAGAGAATGGACTTGTAGACACGGTGGGGGAAGGAGAGGATATGCCCAGGGAGCTCAGCTCAGGGCTCTGTGATGACCTACAGGAGTGGGATCGGAGGTGGTGTAGGGGGGAGGCTCCAGGGGAAGGGGGTATGTGTGTACATACAGCTGACACACTATTGTACATCAGGAATTAATACAGCATTGTGAAGCAAGTATTCTCTAGTTTAAGAAAGAAAGTAGGGACTTTGCTGGTGGTCTAATGGCTAAGACTCCAACTTCCCAATACAGGGGGCCCGAGTTCAATCCCTGGTTAAGGAACTAAATCTCACATCCTGTAACTAAGTGTTGAGATGCCAAAACTAGAGGTACTGCAGACCACAGCTAAAAAAGGTCTTATAGGCCCCAAGTAAGACCCGGCACAGCCAAATAAATAAATGTTAAAATGAAATAAAAAGAAAGTAATTTATCTCTTTGCCACATATGTTTCTTTTCTCCATCCTACTCCCATTCCATTCTAAATATTGAGGAAATCTTCTCCTTATAAAGTCTTGATTCACGGGTATAATTTTATTGATCATATCTCATGACGACAGACGTAAACCCTTTCTGACAAGCCATCAACTGAAGCAGAATGATAAACACCTAAAATAGTATCAATGTCTAAAATTTTTTAATGTAATTCATTTTACTGAAAGAAGACATATATATTTTCAATGAAAGCAAAAGTTCTGAAACACTATAAACAATGCCTGATTGGGTATGAATCTCCGTTAGAAGAGAGGCAGGTTATTCGTGTCATGCAAATAAAGCAGTTACTGAAATCATCACCAGAGATGACCCAGAGAGAAGGGCACAGTGAAGGTATGGCATTGCTTACCGCATGACTGCTTCAACTGGCCATCCTGGAAAGAAGGGAAACAGTGACTGACTTAAGGCAGATGCTTCGAAATATGCTGGTGAGTTTAGAGAAGAAATTAAAATGCAGCCCTTTAAATTCTCACATTGAGATGACATCAGAAGACCATGATCATCCGCAGATGTCCTAAAAGAATCATCACTTTATTACCTCTAGTGGCAATTGCCTAAATAGACTGTCCAGTCTGACTCTAAGTTGCTAAATTATATTGTAGGTTATATTCTGAACCTCCTCAAGGTTCTTGTAAATTTTAGAGCACTTATTGGGAAAGAGTGAGATCCACAAATTGGAAAACAGACATAATAAGTATATGACTTATACTTTATAAGTCTTCCATATATGACTCTGCAGTCCATACTAGGAGACTGGCCATGATTTGTTTGAATACCTCATAAATACCCCCGCCTAATAACAAATGTTAGTTTTTCTGAAATCTCTTTCAAGTTCTCCAGTCTCAGTTACTCACCTAATTGTGACCACAGCTGTATTAGAGAGTGGTAAGGAGGGGTGGGGGCAGAAGCAGAGGCTCAACTCTCAACGTCCTCTTTACTCCTAGATCTTTAGTTTCTTAGCTCCTAACCCAGGCCAGGAAGCAACAGTTAGAACAGCACATGGCACTGGTTCCAAATAGTAAAAGGAGTATGTCAAGGCTGTATATTGTCACCCTGCTTATTTAACTTATATGCAGAGTACATCATGAGAAACGCTGGACTGGAAGAAGCACAAGCTGGAATCAAGATTGCTGGGAGAAATATCAATAACCTCAGATATGCAGATGATACCACCCTTATGGCAGAAAGTGAGAGGATTATTAAAAAGCCTCTTGATGAAAGTGAAAGTGGAGACTGAAAAAGTTGGCTTAAAGCTCAACATTCAGAAAACGAAGACCATGGCATCTGGTCCCATCACTTCATGGGAAATAGATGGGGAAACAGTGGAAACAGTGTCAGACTTCATTTTTTTGGGCTCCAAAATCACTGCAGATGGTGACTGCAGCCATGAAACTAAAAGATGCTTATTCTTTCTAAGAAAAGTTTTGACCAACCTAGATAGCATATTTAAAAACAGAGACATTACTTTGTCAACAAAGGTCCATCTAGTCAAGGCTATGGTTTTCCGAGTGGTCACATATGGATGTGAGAGTTGGACTGTGAAGAAAGCTGAGCACTGAAGTATTGATGCTTTTGAACTTTGGTGTTGGAGAAGGCTCTTGAGAGTCCCTTGGACTACAAGGAGATCCAACAAATCCATTCTGAAGGAGATCAGCCCTGGGATTTCTTTGGAGGGAATGATGCTGAAGCTGAAACTCCCGTACTTTGGCCACCTCATGCAAAGAGTTGACTCATTGGAAAAGACTCTGATGCTGGGAGGGATTGGAGGCAGGAGGAGAAGGGGACGACAGAGGAGGAGATGGTTGGATGGCATCACGGACTCGATGGATGTGAGTCTGAGTGAACTCCGGGAGATGGTGATGGATAGGGAGGCCTGGCGTGCTGCGATTCATGGCGCAGCAAAGAGTCGGACACGACTGAGCGACTGAGCTGAACTGAACTGAACTGAACCCAGGTCTGCATGTTCTGTCAAGTCATTCCTTCATTGTCATTTCTGTTAAGCTGTGGGTTGTGACGAATTTAGTCATGTGTTAAGTCCAATGTCAACAGCTGCTCAAGAACTTGTCTCTTTATTGAAGCACATCAACCCAGTCTCTAGCACTGGGCACGAAACAATTATCTGGCAAAGCCAGGGTCTCTGTCTCAAGAAGCAGAAAATTCCAGGGCAACGGGTCTTCCTCTCAGTGACAGTAATATAACTCTACTGTATTACTCCAATTTGCCACTTTCTGGTTCTTTGTGATAATTTATTCTGCTGGTACCATGGTCAACTCATCATTGCCTAGAGTATTATTCAGGCCCACTCTTTAGAGGTCACTATGCTGATAGGAGCTGGAGGGCAAGAAATAACTATGATCTCTGTGTGTATGTGGGACATGCGTGCAAGAAGGTGAGAGCTGCGTACTGAAAAAATCCAGAGAAGCTTGTAGAGATCCAGTAGTGTGTTGTATGTAAGGTAATCTCCTCAAACATAAAAGAACCCTTGCTAGACTTTGTATCAATTAGCACTGGAGAAAAAAAGGCATAATGCTTGTTGGACTTCTTTAGACTTAGAGGCAATTTAAACAATACTTGTCAGAGAAGGTAATGGCAACCCACTCCAGTACTCTTGCCTGGAAAATCCCATGGATGGAGGAGCCTGGTAGGCTGCAGTCCATGGGGTCGCTAAGAGTCGGAGACGACTGAGCGACTTCACTTTCACTTTTCACTTTCATACATTGGAGAAAGAAATGGCCACCCATTCCAGTGTTCTTGCCTGGAGAATCCCAGGGATGGGGGAGCCTGGTGCGCTGCTGTCTATGGGGTCACACAGAGTCAGACACGACTGATGCGACTTAGCAGCAAGCAATATTTGTAGGTGTTTTTATAACCCATTCACGGAGTATGCCTTAAGGCTGCCAACTTTGAGTGAGTCCCAGAGAAGAAAGGGCTTCCTTTGTGGCTCAGATGGTAAAGAATCTTCCTGCAATGCAGGAGACCCGGGTTCCCTCCCTGAGTTGGGAAGATCCCCTGGAGAAGGAAATGGCTACCCACTCCAGGATTCTTCACCTTGTCTAGGCAGCAGTGGAAGAAGTTTCTCCTTTGGGCCTATTTGGTGCAGCATATTTAATGATGCTTGAAGATGAGGAAAATATACGAAGACTCTGGGAATGCTAGATAATCACCAACCAGGCCTGTTAGATCGTGGAACAAGGCGTTTTGTGGTCAGTGAATTGTTCTGCTGGCATGCTACTGGAATGTATTGACCACCTGAGATACCAAGTGAGCCTGTGTCTTGGACTCCCTATCAATAAGCAAGTGTTCTTATCACAAAGCTGTGGGGTTAGAAGTTCAAGCAGTAGTCCATAGTCCAAGATGATACAGTTTGTACAAGATCAGCCACAAGCATTTTCTGAAAAGCACAAATTAAGTTGCTAGGGAAGATGTCTTCTCCTCACATGGTGCCTGTTTTTTCTGCACTGCCATTCTTCCCTTCCCTGCTACCTCTGGCCTCGTGGAGAAGACCCATAAAAGCAGTCTATTAGTTAATAGGTTGTAGAGGATGCTATTGGAGAAGGCAATGGCACCCCACTCCAGCACTCTTGCCTGGCAAATCCCATGGACAGAGGAGAGCCTGGTTGGCTGCAGTCCATGGGGTCACTAGAGTCGGACACGACTGAGCGACTTCACTTTCATTTTTCACTTTCATGCATTGGAGAAGGAAATGGCAACCCACTCCAGTGTTCTTGCCTGGAGAATCCCAGGGACGGGGGAGCCTGGTGGGCTGCCCTCTATGGGGTCACACAGAGTCGGACACGACTGAAGTGACTTAGCAGCAGCAGCAGAGGATGCTATGCTTTCCCCAACCAGAAGTGGATGCTCCCAGCATTATAGCTGTATTCAGAAGTGGGCTTTAAGGGTAAATCTTCCTAGGAGGTAGAGCCTTTGGCAACAGTTTTCTGCAAGGAGACATGACCAGTGCCTCTTCATTGGCTAATGTTTTGGCCAAGTGGTCAGGTGGAAGATTAGAGGCAAAAAAAATCTAAGAACTTTCTTAATTAGATTACTGCTGCACATCACCGGCAGGGAAGTGACCGTAGCCCTCCCAGAAAACCACTGGGAGATTGGCTGACACCTGCAGAATAAGACACATCAACCTATGCAGGCAGATTGTTCAGGAATGATTGTTTGGGTTTTTCTTCTCCATGAACAAAAATGACCAGCTGGGTGTTGTGGCTAAGAGCAAAGGGAATGTGGACTGGGCATTAGAGGAAGATTTTATCATATTCTGATTCTGAATTAATTGTCATTTACAGATGGTCAAAATTTTGCCTGCCACACGGGAGACCTGTGTTCCCTCGATTAGAAAGAGCCCCTGGAGAAGACAGTGGCTACCCATTCTTTCCTGGAGAATCCCATGGACAGAGGAGCCTGATGGGCTATAGTCCATGGGATCCCAAAGAGACATGACTGAGCGAGTAACACTTTCTTTTTACAGAAATAAGACTGTTGTTACTATCCACAGTGTATACGTTTATACAGAAAACACACACATGCATAGCTCTTTGCAATGAAAGTATTTCAGATGTAATGAGATTGGTTACTGACTTGCATCATCCACCCAGTCCCTGCTTTCAAATGCTTCCCACATGGGATAGAAAAGTGAAGCCCGGAGAAGCAGTAGAAAGCAGCTCCATCTCAGGAAACTTAGGGGTGGAGGGTGAGGCCCTCTGTATCCCGCTGTATCAGGATAACTAGAATCCCTGCCAAAGTCCTAAAATTCACAGCCAGGGAAATGACACAAATTCTCCCTGTTGATATTTAAGGCAGAAGAGACATTTAAGGCAGAAGGAACCAGGTGGTTCCTAACACGGAGGGGCTGGAATTTATTTGTTTTGCAGAAAAGTGAAAGTTAAAGTCATTCAGTTGTGTCTGACTTTTTGCGACCCCATGGACTATACAGTCTATGGAATTCTCCAGGCCAGAATACTGTAGTGGGTAGTGGTTCCCTTCTTCAGGGGATCTACCCAATCCAGGAATTGAACCCAGGTCTCCCGCATTGCAAGCAGATTCTTCACCAGCTGAGCCACAAATAAACCCCAAGAATACTGGAGTGGGTAGTGGTTCCCTTCTCCAGCGGATCTTCCCAACACAGGAATTGAACCAGGGTCTCCCACATTGCAGGTGGATTCTTTACCAACTGAGCTATCAGTTTTGCAGAAGTAAGCCCCTATTTAACTTGCAATACAGGTTCATGCTGGTCAATTCATTCATCTCACCTGACCCCTCACTTTACATGAATGAATTTTTGAATCCTGTTTATTCCTTTTTCCCCACTTGCTTTTATCTCATGTATGACCATGGTTGCTAAGTTTATTATTAAGTATATATGATTTATATGGTAACAAGGCAGGATGGTAAAGAATCCACCTGCAATGCAGGAGACACAGGAGACGTGAGTTTGATCCCTGGGTCAGGAAGATCTCCTGGAGGAGGGCATAGCCACCCACTCCAGTATTCTTGCCTGGAGAATCCCATGGACTAAGGAGTCTGACAGACTACAGTCCATAGGGTCACAAAGAATTAGACACTACTGAAGTGACTGAGCATACACACACAAGGCAAGACTAGCTGAATTAGAAAAAAAAAATCACCTTTTAGAGATAAATACAGTAATGGATAGAACTTTGTGTCTACCCTCTGCGAGGGGGTGGGGCTTCTTCATTTCTATTCATTGTACTTGTGTGATGGAGATTGTGGCTGTTTTTCTTATCGATACTGTACCTGGGTACGATAAGAAATGTATATATGGATATTATGGATGTTCGGAGCCAAAAAGCTGGACTGTTGAACTCTTGTCATGCTGTTTTATATTGAAGTGGCTCCTTTAATGGTAGGTCCTGGATGTGACTAGGGGCCCCAATCCAATGCAGTCACCTGAGACTGAAAGGCAAAGGGAGGCAGAGGCCACGCTTCTGAAACACCAAGTGTGTCTGCTGACAGGCACTGCTGAGAAGGGCTTGATTTCTCTTCTCAACATTAACTATGAACTAGTGTCTTGTCAAGTTGGTGGGTGTTGAGAGGGAAACTCCAGGATTCCACTGGTTGGAGAGAGTCATATTAGGCATGGCATGGTCCTGGAGCTAGTAGATAGCAGTTCACTTATTAGATTCATTCAACAAATCCTATTGAGCTCCTATGCAATGCTAGACACTCTTCCAGGTCCATGGGGTTTCCGTGAATGGAGCACACCCTGCTCCTTGGTCTTGTGGAGCTTGCCTGCCTGGTTTGTGATTGTTATGCTTGTTCCCTTCATACGGGCAGTGACAGGGTGCTCTTGGCCAGGGATTTCCTGATTGGAGGAACACACAGCAGTTCCTTTGTGGCCTAGCTCTGTGTCTGACTCTGGAAGTTATTTTAGAAAGTGCAATTGAAAGCCTTTCCTCAGTCCTCCCAAAGATTTATAAGCTAAATAACTCTTTATATTAAATTCCTTCTTGCTCAAGTTATTTAGAGAGAATTATGTTCTTTGCAAAGGGAGCCTAACCAACACCAGCTACCTTGGAGTGCTCATTCATTCCCACTCTGGCCACCTTGAAAGTCACACACATTCTTTAATGTCTGTTCAGCTAACATGTTACCTCTGACCCTTGTCTGTACCCCATGCAATTAATCACTGTTTCCTCTGGCTGCCACAGCGTCAAAGCAATGCCTAAATGCTTCCTATATGGAGCTTATCAAGCTGTGGGCCTTGGCTGCCTCTCTTGCTCTCTTCCTGTCACTCACACGACACACAAGACAGGGACTGGGTCTTATTTGCCTATAGTGCCTTGCCAACTGACAGTGTTGGATGAGCACATCACCCATGTTTCATTTACTCATATTAATAAATGAACCACAATATTCCTGATTACAGACATGTTTTTAACAGCATTTACACTCTTCTTTTCCATATACATGTATTTGTATCACTTAAAAAATTATATAAGAAATTATCATTGAGCTCCAGGTTAAGGAATAGCATCAGAAGTTAAGTAGTTCAGGCTTTTTCAGGTCAGGAATTTCAGGCCAGAAAAAATTGGTTTCTCATTTCATGTTTAGTGTTCTTTTTTATGCTACAGTTACTGATAACATATTCGCTTGTGCTTGATCAGGTTTGTAATTTCAGTGAAAACATGTACTGTCTCTGAGACTCCTCAAGTTTCCCCAGACTTTGCAAGTGGAGAGCATAACTGGCCAAGCAAGAACTCAGATTTTCCTCAAATATGCATTTATGGGACTGGTAATGCAGAGACAGGGTGTTCTCCTTTTACAGCAAGTAATTTTGTCAACAAATAGGTTCATGGACACTAGATAAACTGTAAAATATTTGATTCTGATTCCATAAATTATATATCTCTCTCTTCCACATTATAGTTTTACTCTGTGTGCTGCAAAATGATTCTAAAATATGAATGCACATGTTCTTATTTATAAAGTGGGTGCAAACCAGTTAAATGTTTTAAAAGAGAATTTTGTAAAGATTTTTCTTCCAATACTTAACCAACTTTATTCTAAGCATATTCTTCCATCTCTCCCAGGAAACTGGACCCCATGAGAGCAAACTTAATATCTTCATGGTTGTTTGTTCAGCCTCTCAGTCATGTTTGACTTTGTGTGACACAATGGACTTGCAGCTCGCCAGGCTTCCCTGTCCTGCACCATCTCCCAGCGCTTGCTTAAACTCATGTTCATTGTGTTGGTGATGCCATCCAACCATTTTATCCTCTGTTGTCCCCTTCTCCTCCTGCCTTCTATCTTTCCCAGCATCAGGGTCTTTTCCAGCGAGTCAACACTTCACATCAGGTGGCCAAAGTATTGGAGTTTCAGCTTCAGCATCAGTCCTGCCAATGAATATTCACCACTGATTTCCTTTAGGATGGACTCGTTTGATCTCCTTCCTATCCAAGGGACTCTCAAGGGTCTTCTCCAACACCATGGTTCAAAAGCATCAATTTTTCAGCACTCAACCTTCTTTATGGTCCATACATGACACCAGAAAAACCATAGCTTTGACTTTAGGGACCTTTGTCAGCAGAGTAATGTCTCTGCATTTTAGTGCCTGTCTAAGCTTGTTATAGTTTTTCTTCCAAGGAACGTCTTTTAATTTCATGGCTGCAGTTACCATCCACTGTGATTTTGGAGCACCCCCCCAAATAAATTCTTTCACTGTTTCCATCATTTCCCGATGTATATGCCTTGAAGTAATGGGACTGGATGCCATGATCTTAGTTTATTGAATGTTGAGTTTTAAGCCAGCTTTGGCACTCTCCTCTTTCACTTTCATAAAGAGACTCTTTAGTTCTTCTTTGCTTTCTTCCATAAGGGTGGTGTCATCTGCATATCTGAGGTTATTGATATTTCTCCCAGCAATCTTGATTCCAGCTTGTGCCTCATCCTGCCCAGCGTTTCTCATGATGTACTCTGCATATAAGTTAATAAACCGGGTGACAATATACAGCCTTGACATACTCTTTTCTCAATTTTGAACCAGTTTGTTGTTCCATGTTCAGCTGTAATTTTTGCTTCTTGACCTGCATACGGGTTTCGCAGGGTGCAGCTCAGGTGGTCTGGTATTCCCATCTTTGTAAGAATTTTCTACAGTTTGTTGTTATCCACAACGTCAAAGGCTTTAGTGTACTCAATGAAGCAGCAAATGTTTTTTTTTGAAATTGTCAGGCTTTTTCTATGATCCAAGGAATGTTAGCAATTTGATCTCTGGTTCCTCTGCCTTTTCTAAATCCAGCTTGTATATCTGGAAGTTCTTGGTTCAAATACTTTTGAAGCCTAGCTTGGAAGATTTTAACCATGACCTTGCTAGCATGTGAAATGAGTGCAATTGTGTGGTAGTTTGAGAATTCTTTGGCATTGCCTTTCTTTGGGATTGGAATGAAAACTGACCTTTTCCAGCCCTGTGGCCACTGCTGAGTTTCCCAAATTTGCTGGCATATTGAGAGCAGTACTTTAATAGCATCGTCTTTGGGGATTTTAAATGGCTCAGCTGGAATTCCATCACCTCCACTAGCTTTGTTCATGGTGATGCTTCCTAAGACCCACTTGACTTCACACTTCCAGATATCTGGCTCTAGGTGAGTGATCACACCATCATGGTTATCCAAGTCATTAAGATCTTTTCTGTGTAGTTCTTCTGTGTATTCTTGCAACCTCTTCTTAATATCTCTTGCTTCTGTTAGGTTCATACCATTTCTGTCCTTTATTGAGCCTATCTTTGCATGAAATGTTCCCTTGGTGTCTCTAATTTTCTTGAAGAGATCTGTAATTTTTCATATTCTATCGTTTTTCTCTATTCCTTTGCATTGTTTACTTAGGAAGGTGTTCTTATCTCTCTTGCTATTCTTTGGAACTCTGCATTCAGATAGGTATATCTTTCCTTTCCTCCTTTTCCTTTCTCTTCTCTTCTCTTCTCAGCTATTTGTAAGGCCTCCTCAGATAACCATTTTCCTTTTTTTGCACTTGTTTTTCTTGGGGGTGTTTTTGGTCATTGCCTCCTGTACAGTGTTACTAACCTCCATCCACAGTTCTTCAGGCACTCTATCAGGTTTAATCTCTTGAATCTATTTGCCACTTCCACTGTATAATCATAAAGGATTTGATTTAGGTCATACCTGAATGACCTAGTGATTTTCCTTACTTTCTTCAATTTGTGTCTGATTTTTGCAAGAAGGAGCTCATGATCTGAGCCACAGTCAGCTCCTAATGCTGGTCTTGCTGACTCCACAGTTCTCTTCCATCTTTGGCTGCAAAGACTATAATTAATCTGATTTCAGTTTGATCATCTAGTGACCTTCATGGTAGTAGGTTTAATTCCTAACAAGGTTCTTGGCAGAGGCTATATGTTTTATGTTTGTTCATGAAGGTTCTTATATGCAAGGCAACCAAACTACTAAATTTCCCAGAATAAATGTGGTGAGACCATTTTCATTTATCCCCTCAGACTAAGAGTTTATTTTTTGGAGAAATGGGTAGGTGTTTCCTACTAGTTTATGGATTGTTCATTTAACTTTAACAAGTGTCTTGAGATCTTTCCAATATTTCAAGGAAGAACAAAATTTCGTTTGGTCTGTGTTAGTTCTTTGCAAAGGCTGTTCAGTTTTCTTTCCCAAATCGCTCCACGCGGCATGGAGTATCTAGAGAACAGACCTATGAGTGTTTGGAAATGACCCCAATTAACAAAGTTGACAGCTACTTCAACAAGTATCATCAAAAGTGGGAAAGGTCCATTTTTAAGTGGTACTTCTGAGGAGTGTGAACTCATCATGGAAGACATACTCACATAATCACTTACAAATGAATCATCTTGAAAATGAGTCCTACCCAAGTTAGATATAAAACACCATGGTTCTGGCAGAGCACACACATGTGAACTCTAATGAGTGTAACAAGATCCCTTTCCTGGTGACAGTCGTGGCTGGCAGCAGGTGCTGGGGATGAAGACCAGGGCATAGGAAATACAGTTGTTCAGGGAAAGTTTCAGATGAAGCTCGTGCTTTTGGTGATGATTCCTGTGTGCTTTAGAACAGGAGGAGTGAACTGTATGGACAATTCTTGATCTAAATTAAAAGACTGCAAACTTGAATGACATAATGAAAAACAGGAATCAAATTTAGTACTTAGCTCACTCGGTTTTTTCATCATATTTCCTAGGAGAGTTGAAGAAGACATTGTAGGGCGTTTTGGGAGGAATTTTAGATATCTCAGGGAATAATGCGACTTTTACATCTCAGACTACCCCAAATAAAAAGACAACAAGAACTGCTTTCCACAAGAAGCTCACCATGATTACAAATACACACTGAACCTAAATGAGAGCCTCCCCACCCTTTAGCACTCATACTGAAGAACTAGGTCCTATAAGCAATTAATGTGTTAACTTGATTCATTAATGCAGAGAATAGTCAGTTTTCCACCTTGGCAGAGACTGATTCTGTCATCGCTTTAATAGAACTCTGTTGGAAATCAAACACAATTTTTATTCTAGGGAATGATTACTGTGTCTTGTTTAATTCTCCCCTAACAAATGTCAGCACTAATGTATTACAGATTATTCAGTCAATTTGATGGTTCCAGGTGAAAGAAAGGAACACAAATCTCTTCTTTTAGTGTAAAAAGGGTCAGCCGATGACTTCCCCTGCAGGAGCCGAGATGAGGCTTGACATGAATCAATCAAGAAGGCTCAATTTTACAGTTATAGTGCCTAATGCCTAAACATGAGCGGACGGTTGGAAATTAGCACCCGATTATGAGCATACATGATCTTCCCCTGGAAGACAATAATATTGGCATTAAGCTTCTCAAGAGGGAAGATGCTGCTGGTTTTTAATATGTCTTAAATTATGTCAGGAAAAACACTGGAACATCACACAAAAGCCACAGTCAGTGTCTATTGCTATCTCATAAAGCTGGAGATCTTTACAACAATATTGACACAGGAGCAGGCAAGCAAATGTCAGCCAATATAACATATGAAATACTTAACGTAACCAATTTTCAGCTGTCAATCAGCAGGGAATAATGACTGATGCAAGGAATCAATACGCCACAATTGAATTCCAGCTCACAAACTTGTTTCGTTCTGTGCTATAAAAGACTGTCAAATGTCACACCCCAAGAGATGCAACAGGATTCCAAAGATTTATTTATTTCAAGCTCTGAAGTCTATTAGCAATAGTGCTCCTTTGCTATTGGAAATAGAGCTTCAGTGACATTAAATTTTCAGAAATGACAACTCAAGTTTCTGACAAATTAATGATAGGACTTTCTTAGTCCCATATTTATTTATTTTTTGCCAACATGAAGTACAATTATACTCAACCAATTCTCAGGATTTCAGAAAGCAAATATTTGATATAATTTGTCAAGTAAACTGCTCACAGAGCCAACTGATTTTAGACAAGTTGCCCTATACATTGTAAATAAATGGAAATTGCATATGACAAACCTTAAGCTTATGTTAAATCCAAACCTTAATATTATGCAGATGCTTGATAGCAAATTAAATCTATGCAATGTTATTTTCCTCCAATAACAATATTAAATTCTACTCTTTCT
>SJYQ01005653.1:229707-249534 GCA_006410935.1 Redunca redunca | reverse complement strand
CAGAAATTTTAAAGCTGATAATCTGAAGCTATGTTTTATAAAAACCATTTTGGTATTAATCAAACATTTTTAAAATGTGACTTTGATGTGATGTAGTAAATCCAGAGATGTTTTTTATAAATGGGGAGAAAAATAAAACAGAAAATTGCTATTGACCCTTTCCTAACTGTTCCTACAAGAATATTTTGTTTTTCTTTTCAGCCCTTTTATTTTATACTTTGCTAAATATTCTTCCTAAATCAAAGGGAAAAAACATAAAACATTAATTTTATGAAAGAAAGAACAATGTGTCAATGGTGATATCCCAGCAAGCATTCGTTTTCCCTTTGGGGCCCAAAAAAATGAATCACAGACTCTTCTGAGCAAAATGAAGCAGCAAGCTTATACTCTTCAAGACCCAGTTGTATGCAGCAGACATATAGCAGTTTTTCGCCATCACTAATGGTGGTGTGAGGACAGGGCAAAGTGAAAGCCTGATACTCTTCGGGCAGGAGCTCATGGATGCATCTCTAAAGGGGCACAGTTATCACCAGGACTCTTATTTCGTCAGACGCTTGTTTGTGGCCCTTTTCTTTCTTTCTTTTTTTAATACAGAGTGTCAGTATGGTAGGCCCGTACACTGACACCAAAGCTGTTGTCTCAGGCAGATTTTATGATCTCATGTCAACTCCCATTATTAAGTTGATCTGACTTAGTCTTAAATGTTTTAAAGGAAATTATTTTCTTCAGATGTATTTGGCATAAAAAAAAAAAGATAAAACCCAAATACAGCATGTTGAGAATCTGATGTTTGTTTATGAACAGATCAGAAAGAAGCCTACATTGTTTATAAGTGGGAATACAGAAAGTTCTGTTTCTCATGGGGCAGAGTTCCTCGTGGTTGAGTGGGCTGATGAAACCCAGAGAGCGCATCTTGGGCAGAGCTGCCGTATCCTTCATTTGTTCTTCACTGAAAATGATAACATCGAACTGTAAAAGTTGAGATTGAAAAGCCACTAGTGTGTTGTCTAATTTCAACTGCAGAAGCTGCTCTGCTCTCTTGGTGACTTTATGAGGGAATAAGATTACAGGTCACAAGAGCTTCTTTATTTCCCACCTGTAGCTTCTAACAACATTTTATTAAGGATTTTCCCATCTTCTTTCTCTGACCTATAGGGGTTGAAATCCTAACAGCTGTTACAGGACCTTGACCAAATGGTATTAACATAGATTAGTGACTCTGAAATGAAGTACATTTTATCAGAGCTGTATTTATGGGTGGCTACTAATATTTTCATTGTGCTAATAAGATAAACAGAATATATCACTATGTAAATAAAAAAAGGAAGCCTCAATACGGTGAAAGACTTAGAGCTTCCTATTTGCTTCACAGAAAATCACACCAAGCTCTTG
This sequence comes from Redunca redunca, assembly GCA_006410935.1. Lineage (NCBI taxonomy): Eukaryota > Metazoa > Chordata > Mammalia > Artiodactyla > Bovidae > Redunca > Redunca redunca. Next base: position 248,142 of record SJYQ01005653.1, on the reverse strand, counting down.
TTATTTGAAGGTTTAATGTTAATTTGTAAAACAAACATGTCAGAGAGTCATCCATAAATACCATCTTGACAGGGGGTGCTTCCTGACTAGTGTAGATGGTTTTTTAATTGTTCACTCACTGACAAGATCTCCAAAATAAAAACTAAGAGGAGAAATGTAAGTGTAGAGATGTATAGTATACACTCTTATTGGAGGATATACATTCTCATTTTCAAGAACAGTTTTTGAGATGAGATGTATGATTTCTTGCCTGGATCATTTTGAAGAGTAATGAGATAATATTTGCAGGGAACTTGTAGAGCTAGGAAGGGTGCTAACCACCCAGTATGATCATTGGTCTTCACTCAGAGATACACTTTAATTGAATAAATGTGAACACAGTGGAACAAGAACACCCTGTTCACCACTCTGGTAGACTAAAATTTGGAGGCAATACATGGGTCATTGGAATGTCTGAAGTTCATGTATTCCAATTTTTGTTTGTTTGTTGTTCTTAATCACTAAGTCTTCATGCCAAAGCCAATGCTGCTTTTTTTTTCTTTTTTAAAGAAACTCAATATTTCCAGACATTAGCTCATTAATTCTGAATCTGTTTAGATCCAGACACAGTCAAGTTAGGCTCCTAAGTTTAATTTTTTAAATAGTTAACAAACTTTTACTACTATTTAGATAAATCAACCATAGAGTCCACTTTATTTTTTGTTCTTAATAAAATGTGGGGGGAAAATGCCTTTCATTTGTTCTGCTGTCAAATGGAGGATTGGAGAACACTCTGACAATAATTATGCTTAAATAAAACAACAAAAAGAGTCAATCTGGTATTTTCAGTTGTCTTAATGACAAAATCAGATTGCTCAGCTGATTCAATCAATAGTGAAGAAATCGGTTGATACAGCAGAGCGATTGGAAAGAAAACCAGTGGATTCAGTAGAGTCCTGCCTGTTTATCTAAGAACCAGTGTGTTATTTACATTGAGGCATTTCTCTGCTCCTCATTTATCCTTATAAATGTATATATAAGTCTAGCAGGGAAACAAACATACATTGCCTAGGATGTTTTTGATTATTAAAATGGACCAGATTGAAAAGCCACCAAACTTTGGCCAAAATTACGTTTTTTAAAATTTGGATTATGTGTTAATAGAAATTTCATTAGGCAAGAAGGGCAAGACTAAACAGTGACAGTAGGGACAAATTTCAAAGGCATGTATTTAATCTAAAAGGAAGTGAATATTTCAAAACTAAGTTGATTTTGCCTTAGATGCTTTCTCTAGCCTCTCTTTGTCTATCCTCTTCTTTTTTATATAATGTAATCCTTATAAGGAGATCCCAGTATCCTAACCTGTACATCTTAGAGTGTAACGTGATTGAAATGCAAATGTCAAACTGGATAAACCCAGCCCTACAGGTTGAACTGTATGCCCACAAAAGATGCTGAAGTTCCCCGCCTGCAGTTCTTGTGTGTGTGCATGTTTGGTTGGGTCCAGTTCTTTGTGATTCCACGGATTGTGGCCTGCCAGGCTCCTCTGTCCCCAGATTTTCCATTCAAGAATACTGAAGTGGGTTGCCACTTCCTACTCAGGGGATCTTCCCAAACCAGGGATTGAACCTGTGTCTCTTGCATCTCCTGCATTGGCAGGCAGGTTCTTCACCACTGTGCTGTCTGAGAATCTAAGGCAGTTCTGGTGACCTTATTTGGAAATAGGGTTTTTGCAGATGATCAAGTTAAGATGAGGTCACTAGAATGGGACGTAATCCAATGTGATTGTGTCCTTAATAAAAAGGGGAAATCTGAATACAGATGCACATGAAGCAGAGACTGGGTGATGTGTCTGTAAGCCAAGGAACACCAAAGACTAGTGAGCTACTTTTAGTGACTAGGAGAGATGCACAGAACAGATTCCCGTCCTTCAGAAAGCACCAAACCCGCCAACACCTCATCTCAAAATTCTACTCTTGGTGTTGTTGAGACAATAAAGTTTGGTTAAGTCACCCAGTCTTGTTATGGCAGTTTTAACCAACTATTATACCCAGTGATCACAGATTAACATATATTATCAAACTTTTATATTTTATCCTTTGATTTATAGTAAAAAAGGCAAAGAATAAAATCATCTGAGGAACCTTAAGTCTCCTATAATTGCATCTCTTCCCTGAACATATGTCTAGGGTAATGGTTGTTGTTGTTCATTTGCTAAGTCATGTCCAACTCTTTGCAACCCCATGGACTATAGCCTACCAGGCTCCTCTGTCCACTATATGCAAGGTTTGCTTAAACTCATGTCCATTGAGTCAAAGACGGTAATGCTATCTAGCCATCTCATTCTCTGCTGCCCTCTTCTCTTTTTGCCTTCAATCTTTCCCAGCATCAGGGTCATTTCCACTGAGTCAGCTCTTTGCATCAGGTGGACAAAGTACTGGAGCTTCAGCTTCAACATCAGTCCTTCCAGTGAATATTCAAGGTTGATTTCCTTTAGAATTGAAAGGTTTTATCTCTGGGGTGATGGAGTAGACCAAACTCTGCTTGAGAGTCTGACACAGAGGGTCAGAAAATTCCTGAAATCTCCAGAACATTCTAGGTCTTTTGATGAACAGGATCTTACATATCCTTGGGCAAGTACCCTACTAGCCTTCTTTGTTAAAGAAATAAAATTTCTTCCTTGAGACTTGACATTGGATATATAGATTTTTCTTAGCTGCTTTATCAAAATAGAAGATTCTCACCAAAATGCATTGGCAAAGCTAATTGAGTCAAATTATTCAGAAACTTGCCTGGGAAATACCCCCATTAGTTCTCTCTTCAAGGAAACTGGGTCGTCTAAGTCAGAATTAGTTTAGAAGATAAGATAGCTAAATGACCTTGTATTTGTGCCAGAAAATGAGCCCCTTTGACTATCAAGTACCTGATGCCATTTCCCTGATGGAATTGATTTATTCCTCAGCAAAACATGTTTTTCGTCCAACACTAAGTATACAAATTGAGATTAAATTGACCTACCAAAAAAGGAAAACTATACAGTGGACTCCCTTTATGAAAGGAATACTTTCTCATAGGTTAATATTTTTCAGTCTTAATAGGGACACTACATAAGCACAGATTTATTTACTATGCCCATTTTCCTCATATTTAGTTATTATTTTGAGATCGGACCTCCCAATGTATTTGTACATTACTAAACACTGTGGAAAATGTGAAGTCCACTGTTAAGTAAGTAATACTCTAAAACGTCATTTTCTCTCTCCACTTCCTCCCTCCCCCTTTCCCCCCATACACCCATTTTATTTCTCAGTAGCCCAGTGTCACAGGTGAGAAATCTCGGGATAACATAATAAATTTGGAAAAACAGTTACGTCAACCAAAGAATGAGGACAGTACGTTCAACCTTCTGATTGGTAGTCTGATATAATTACTCTCCAAACCAAACTTCCTGTCCATGTACTTTAGCATGCAATATATATTGGGTTTAAAATTATATTTTCAAAGCCCTTTGCAATGCCAAAAGTACCATTATGTAGCCTATTCTCTTTATTAAAAGATAATATTAAAAGGTTATGTAAAGGCAAAAGATTAAATTGTTTAAAGTAAAAATAAGGGTCCTTTACAATTGAATTCTTGCCTGCATTTTATAAAACTGAAATGAGTTTATTTTGCTAAGTCAAGCAGTAAAAAAAAGGAAATACTTCTCTTTTATAGCCATGTACCTCTAAAACCACTGTCCAGGAATTTTCCAGCACTAACATTTTTTGGTCTAAAGAGACCAAAAATATGCAGATAAAGTTAGTCCCAGCAAAGATTCCAAAACATTACCAAGCTTTCCTTACTTACACAGGGGGAAAACCAACCCATCGACTTAATACAAATTTCAAAAAAATGTGGCGTTGTAAAACTGTCATTCAGCGATCAGTTAAGGACTCTGCTTTATCTATTTAGTGGTGGACATTAACATTTCCTCTGGGCAGACAATGGTCAACACAGTAATAAGCCAGAAAACTGTGATGGCTTGCAGTGGGGTTTTTTCCTATGAAAATATTAAAACTGCTGCATGAGATTTCATAAGATGCATGGTTATCTAATAACTGAAAGAAATCATTAAAAACAAAACGACATCAGGCTGTACAACAAAATTAGAGTTACATTCCAATAGGTGTTTGTTAAGTATCTAGAAGGTACCCAAAATTTTTCTATAAACCACAGACATTTCTCTTCCTTAACTAAACACAGAATTGTTGCTAAACCCAGTAAGCTTCATTCTGAAATGTCACATTCCAAAAAGAGCATCTTAATGTTTGGTGAATATTCTAGTCAGTTATTATAGGTCTTTGACTTGGGCTCTTTGATTGACAGTTGTCAAATGACACTGATGGGCTGTCTGGGTTCTTTTGCCTTATCCAGAGTAATTTCTGATTAATTTATGGCATAATCTTTCATTTCACATATTGTCCCCAAACAGCTTTTCTCCCCAACAGTATTTTTTTCTAATGTATTAAAAATTTTTTTTATATCAGTCACAGATTAGATATGATTAAAATCAACCATAATTCATCTAGAAAAAAAAGGGTAACCAAATTTATGTGTCACCTACCAACTTTGCTCATTTAAAAATCTTTTTAAGCAATATTGCAGACAATATAAATGCTATTTATTATTTTTTCATGTTAATAAATTCCTGGTTCAGTTCAGTCACTCAATCGAGTCCAACTCTTTGAGACTCCATGGAATGCAGCAGGCCAGGCTTCCCTGTCCTTCACCATCTCCTGGAGCTTACTCAAACTCATGTCCATTGAGTCGGTGATGCCATCCAACCATCTCATCCTCTGTCATCCCCTTGTCCTCCTGCCTTCAGGCTTTCCCAGCATCAGGCTCTTTTCCAATGAGTCAACACTTTGCATCACGTGGCCAAAGTATTGTAGTTTCAGCTTTAGCATCAGTGCTTCCAGTGAATATTCAGGACTGATTTCCTCTAGGATTGACTCTTTTGATCTCCTTGCAGTCCAAGAGACTCTCAAGAGTCTTCTCCAACATCACAATTTGAAAGCATCAGTTCTTCAGCACTCAGATAGCTTTTCAGATCCATACATGACTACTAGAAAAACCATAGCTTGGACTAGACAGACCTTTGTTGGCAAAGTAATGTTTGCTTTTTAATATGCTGTCTAGGTTGGTCATAGCTTTTCTTCCAAGGAGAAAAGGTCTTTTCATTTCATGGCTGTGGTCACCATCTGCAGTGATTTTGGAGCCCAAAAAAAGTCTCTCACTATTTCCCCGTCTGTTTGTTATGAAGTGATGGGACCAGATGCCATAATCTAAATAACAATAAAACATCTCTGTTATACCTATAATAATATTATGAACCTTCATTCTCCTGCTGTCTAAAACTATTATAAAGATATCTAAAACCAAAGAGTCTTAGACTTCTGGATTTCAGATGGAAATCAGAACATTCCCTTTCTAAAAGTGGACCTGGGGAAGAACCAGGCACAAAGCAAGTTTGCTAACTGATTTATATATATATATATTAAGAAAGTCTGCCCCACATCACTATTTTAGATGAGTCACTTCATTACAACAAAAAATTAGGAAGGCAGATGCTTGGACTAAAAGATTTATATTCACAAGACAAAATAATTGACAACGTTACCATCACACACATAAAAACTTTGTCTTTTTTTTTCTTGTTTTGTCCTGAACTTGTGAAGATTTGCTCAAAGCCATTCCTGGTCTGAGAACTGGTATATGGGAACCACAGCGTAACATTTCCTTAAGAGGAGAAAGAAAATGAAGTATAAATTCTGCATTTTAGAAAAGACCTGTTCTAAATTAAGGATGTCTGCTTTAACCATTTAGCTGTCTGGTTATCTATTCATGATTATAATACTTGGAGTGTTTTTTCTTTCCCATAATCAGTATATATTGATCATTTATGGTATACTAGGCACATTAGAACATACAGAGAATATTGTCCCTGCTTTCAGGGAGCTTACATTCTAGAGGGAAAACAGTACACCTCTTTTAAAATGATATTTTTGTTTGATGTTTTTTGCAAGGTACTGAGGAAATAAAAGGTGAGTTTTGGGTATAACTTAGACCCATCATTATTTAAAGAGAGGAAGAGGTAGGATTTTAAAGGTAAAGGCAATGACAGATGATTCAAGATGGGTAGGGTTTATAGGGAGATAAACAGTCTTATCAACTAAGAAAAGATTTGCTGCAGTGAAAAGAAAGAGGGAAATAGTTTGTTTGAAGCAAAGGAAAGCAAGCAAAGGAAGCAGGGTGTCCTTGAACAGAGTGGAGCCAGAAAGACCACGCAGTCTTTTTCCCAAGTACTGGGTTGGCCAAAAAGTACATTCAGGTTTTTCCCTAACATCCTATGCAACATCAATACATGACCACCAAGTAGGAATGGTTGGTGACAGACAGAAGGCTAAAAAAAGAAACAATCCTGTGCTCCTGAAACACAGAGAGAATAAAGTACCAAAAATGAAGGCAGGCTATGAGTATCCAAAAATTCTTAAAAACAAAAGTGATTTCAAAGTACAAAACTTGCAGTTAATGCTATCCAGTTGCCATGATGATAGATCAAGAACATTGTGGCTTCCTAAATTAGAAAATGCCATACACCAAAATTTTTTAATGTAATGTATTATTATTATTTTTTTTTTTCCAAAAAATCCCCTTGCTTCTGAAAAGAAAAACATTTTATTTCAGGGGAAGGCATTGATATGAGATCTGGTTAAGAACAGTAGTATTTATCTTAGTAGTATTTTGTTGTTATAATAAACTTCATATTCAAACTTGGTAAAAGCCCCTTAGCTGCCAAGAGGGAATAAGGAGTAAATTTCCAAGAATGTACAATTTTCTTTAGAGAAGTTTTAGAACCAAAAGACTAATTTACATGAAAAACTGTAGAGAAAGTAGCTGAAAAGTCCATGGAATAAAACTTTTATTCCATTTACCCAAACCTAATACACATGTTCTTAACAATTATGCTTGGATTATTCTTGACAATCTCTTAAGACATTAAACAAAGCTAGCCATCATCTCAAGTTATTTCCCTGTTAACTAGTTTTATACCACAGACAAGTTAGGCAATAATAATAATAAAACTAAACTGAAAAGTTAAATACACGTTTTTGTGTTTTACTACCATGATTGATATACATGAAGCAATGGATATCAGACAATTCATTTTTACTGCATCTTTACTTGTACATTTGTACTTAGGTTGCCTAAAACATTTAAATATAAATAAAATGAGTATAGCAAAAATAATGAAAAACAGCAGGTAACTACAAATAATGGGATGTGAATTATTTCTGCCCTTATCCAGGGAAAATTGGGTCACAGCTAAACAAACACTTCTGTAACTGTTGTTAACAGTGTGGACATTGAGAATGGGTATTCCACGGATAACACCTGGTTTAACGTGTAATATCCATGGGGCATCTATTTCTACTACAGCCACATAAGCGCTTCGAATCTTAAAGTACCCACAACTACATCTGTGACTGGAGCCAACTATCTCTTTTATCCTCCACCAGGACAAATCAATGTGTAGGCAGCTTTCTTTGCTTAGACACAGAAGCAGTTTTAATACTAGCCCTTGTGAAGCCACAATGTACCAAAAGTGTTATGCCAAACTTTTATTTCTTGTTTAGTCACTCAGTTGAGTCCGACTCTGCGACCACATGGACTGCAGGACGCCAGGCTTCCCTGTCCTTCACCATCTCCCGAACCTTGCTCAAACTCATGTCCATTGAGTCGGTGATGCCATCCAACCATCTCATCCTCTGTCATCCCCTTGTCCTCCTGCCTTCAGTCTTTCCCAGCATCAGGGTCTTTTCCAATGAGTTGGTTTTTCACTTCAGGTGGCCTAAGTATTGGAGCTTCTGCTTCAGCATCAGTCCTTCCAATGAATAGTCAGGGTTCATTTCCTTTAGGATAGACTATTTGGAGCTCCTTGCAGTCCAAGGGACTTCAAGGAGAGTCTTAAAGAGCCTTCTCAAACATCACAGTTCAAAAGCATCAATTCTTCAGTGCCCAGCCTTCTTTATGGTTCAATTCTCACACCCATACATGACTACTCAGAAACTTGTATAAGACTTGTATAACTTGTATAGAAACTTGTATAACTTGTATAAAATTTCCATGTCCCCATATTGGCCACCTCAAGATGAAAACAGATAGCTCCTGATATGTTAACTGGCTCTGTGCTGGGCTTAGTCACTCAGTCATGTCCAACTCTGTGACCTCACTGAGCCTTTCAGGCTACTCTGTCCATGGGGATTTTCTAGGCAAGAATAATGGAGTGGGTTGCCATGCCCTCCTCCAGGGGAACTTCCTAACCCAGGATTCAAACCCAGGTCTCCTGAATTGCAAGTGGATTCTTTCCCATCTGAGCTACCAAGGAAGCCCATGAATACTGGAGTGGGTAGCCTGTCCCTTCCCAGGGGACCTTCCTGACCCAGGAATTGAACTGGGGTATCCTACATTGCAGGCCGATTCTTTACCAGCTGAGCTACTAGGGAACCATTAACTGGCTCTACTCCTCCAATATTAAACATAAAAAACACATGGAACATATCGAAATTCAAACAGAAGTGACATTAACCTGTGAGAAATCATAAATAATTATCCGTAGATAGCATAGATGACAAATGGTCTATGGTGCAAGTTTTACAATGAGGCAGACAAAAGTTGGAAGGCTGGGCAATTTTCTTCTTCATCTGGTTCAGCTTCATTTCTTCGGATATCCAATGTCACAAGGTCAAGTTGTCTCTCAGTAACTGTATTATTAACGTGTTGTCTTTGTGTGACCTTTCGCTTAATGTATCAAGTTCAGCGATGGCTCCATCAAATGCTGTTTTTGCATGAGAGCCAAGAGCCAATTTTCTCAGGGGACTTCAGAATCTCATAATAGAACACAGAACTTAAGGGAGAGATCCAATCTGATAGGATGTGTTGGTTGTGTTTACTTTTTGCTGATTTCAAAACTTTCTTGGTATGCTTGTCATGACTGATCCACAATCCCTCTCTTATTATCACCAGCAACAACCTTAGCCAAGGAACGGTAGTAGTCTCCTTTTATTTTCAAACAGAAGACTTTGCTCTCTGCTTGTGAAGCACTGGGGATCAAGAACTTTCCCGAAAGAAACAGTGTATCATTGCAGGTATCTCTCAGCCTCGACTCCATTTCCTCTCTGTTTTCTTGAACCATCTGCTGTTTCCTCTCAGCACCTTTATCTTCATCAATACTTGAGACAAGCCTCCAAATGACCTACAGGCTCCTACAACCTTTTTATAAGCAACTGAGACAAGACTCCTCTCCTCAATGGATAATTCAGCTCCTTGCTCAATTACAGACTTCATACAGACTGCCATATCATCATCTCGCTCAGCCTGCTCAGCCAGTTTGGCCTTCTGCACCAGTATATTTTTGTCTATGTTCTGTGTCTGGAGTAGGTATGGCAGATAGATGGGACTCAGCAGTCTCTGGGTGGCAGTGCCAAGGCTGAGACTCTACCTGGAGTGTTTTAAGGGAAGCCTTCTTACATCTTTTCCTGCAGGAGCAAGAAAACATACGTGGCTGTTTAGGTTAAGTGCAGTCTAGATGTGTCCACAAGGACTTGGGCTGAAGGTTGGCTGCCACCTGGGAAGATTGCCTGTATCTTTCAGTTCAGTTTAGTTGCTCAGTCGTGTCCGACTGTTTGTGACCCCATGAATCAGAGCACATGAGGCCCCCCTATCCATCACCAAATCCCAGAGTTCACTCAAACTCATGTCCATCGAGTCGGTGATGCCATCCAGCCATCTCATCCTCTGTCGTCCCCTTCTCCTCCTGCCCCCAGTCCCTCCCAGCATCAGAGTCTTTTCCAATGAGTCAGCTCTTCGCATAAGGTGGCCACAGTATTGGAGTTTCAGCTTCAGCATCAGTCCTTCCAATGAACACCCAGGACTGATCTCCTTTAGGATGGACTGATTGGATCTCCTTGCAGTCCAAGGGACTCTCAAGAGTCTTCTCCAACACCACAGTTCAAAAGTATCAATTCTTCGGTGCTTAGCTTTCTAAACAGTCCAACTCTCACATCCACACATGACCACTGGAAAAACCATAACCTTGACTAGACGGACCTTTGTTGACAAAGCAATATCTCTGCTTTTGAATATCCTGTCTAGGTTGGTCATAACTTTCCTTCCAAGGAGTAAGCGTCTTTTAATTTCATGGCTGCAGTCACCATCTGCAGTGATTTTGGAGCCCCCAAAAGTAAAGTTTGACAATGTTTCCCCATCTATTTGCCATGAAGTGATGGGACCAGATGCCATGATCTTCGTTTTCTGAATGTTGAGCTTTCAGCCAACTTTTTCACTCTCCTCTTTCACTTTCATCAAGAGGCTTTTTAGTTCCTCTTCACTTTCTGCCAGAAGGGTGGTGTCATCTGCATATCTGAGGTTATTGATATTTCTCCCGGCAATCTTGATTCCAGCTTATGCTTCTTCCAGCCCAGCGTTTCTCATGATGTACTGTGCATTAAGTTAAATAAGCAGGATGACAATATACTGCCTTGACGTACTCATTTTCCTATTTGGAACCAGTCTGTTGTTCCATGTCCAGTTCTAACTGTTGCTTCCTGACCTGCATACAGATTTCTCAAGAGGCAGGTCAGGTGGTCTGGTGTTCCCATCTCTTTGAGAATTTTCCACAGTTTAGGAAGGAGTAAATAAGAACATACCATGCATAGTGGGTGAATGTTCTTCAAAATCTCTCAGTTTCATCTTTATATAGTTATATATGTTGGAAGCCCAAAGAAATGAATTACCTATCAGTGACAGTCCTTGGCTGGGTGATGCCCCAATACTTCTAAAATTAGTTTGTATATTTTTCTGTTAACTTTTAAGATAATGTGCTCTAAAACTTGTATTTATTTTAGACTGAAAATACAATCAGATAATTTCTCTGATTTCCATGGTCTGGAAAAACCAAGAGCATACTTTTCTTTTTACATAGGCTCTTTCTCCTATTTGGAGAGAAATAAAAAGAGCAAATTGTATGTATTTTGTACTTTCCCTATTAGTTTTCCTTTTATTATGCTTCTAAAATAAAGTAGGGGAAATTCGTGAGATGTGCTTTTACACATACATATTGTACTAATGGGCTTCTCAGGTGGCTCAGGGGGTAAAGAATGCAATGAAAGAGACACAGGAGGTGCAGGTTCGATCCCTGGGTCAGGAAGATTCCCTGGAGGAGGGCATGGTAAACCACTCTGGGATTCTTGCCTGGAGAGTCCTATGGACAGAGGAGCCTGGCAGGCTACAGTCCACAGGGTCGCAAAGAGTCACAACGGAAGCAACTGAGGACACACACATTGTCCTAACAGAAAATATAATAAGAGTTATTTAGTACTCAAAGTAAAAAGATGAACTATCATTTAAGAAATGTTGCTTAAATAGCTTATATGTTGATACCTCTCTTTCTAAAATTAAAAAAAATTTAACAGAATGAAGATTACATAATTTTCCCTCATTCAAATTTGAAAATAATATATAAAATGATACAAAATTTTTAAATCCATAAAACATAGGATTTATAGCATTACACCTAAAATTCAGGATCCTATCAAAGTTGTGCTATTAAAAATGTTCTTTATCTCATGAAAAGCTTTGGCAAAACTGTTTCAGAAAATGCAAAGTGACAGGACACATTTCCCCCTTTCACCAAATCACCTTACTTTTGTGAATTTCTGTCAAAACTTAATTATTCATTCAATGTGGGAATAAAGAGCAGTCACATTTGTTCAGTGGAGAAAATTTTTTTCTTTTTAATATTCAACTCATAAAGCTGTACCAATAGATAACAGAGATTAACAAGTTGATTAGAACTAAGATAGTTTAAATTGAAGTTGGAAGAACTCTAACTTGCATGTGTTATTGGGCCAGAAACTTTTCTTACCCCTCAGATAACATGGTTAATGTGGGATAACTCTACTAGAAGTATCTTATCACATATTTTGTAACTTCATGGGTCTTTCAAAGGATAATTTATTTATTATACTGTAATAGATAATATTTATGTATTAAGAAAAATATAGCAGTGCTATTTAATACTCTTCAAGAGACCTTCAATCCAAGAAGAAAAGTCACTTTATAAACTCTGAAGCTCATTAACCTTCATAAAATACTGGTGAGTTAGGTGGCAAATGTTACTCTTCTCAGTTCATAGATGACTGATCTGAAGCACCAAGAGGTTAACTGATTTTTCCAATTCACAAAACAAGTCACGGCACAAAGTGAGGTCATGCAGAATTCTTGACTGTTGGTTCATATAGGGTTCTACTCTCTGGACAAATGCTTTCTTAAATAAGCTCTTATTGATTATCATTTTCTGGGTAATGCCATTTGGCATTTGTCCAAATATTTTGCTCATGACACAATTATCACTTCTAAAAGGACAAAACTGTCAGAATTACCCAAATACTATAATAGTTTGGATCATTACAGTTGAAAAATCAAAGGAAAAATTCCAGGCTGCTTTATCCTAGTGAAACTATCAAAATGTATGAATATTAAAAAAATTAAATGCTTGTTTTCACCAATAAGTAAAATAAACATCACATTTAATGTACCTTCTATAAGGAAGTCTTCAAATATAATACAAGGGAGAAGATTGGACACATTTTTATTTATTGTTGCTAATGTAAAAGCAAAAGATATCCAATTAAAAAAAAAATAGAAGTAGTAAGAAAAATAGGGATTCTATGAATACATTTGATGTGATATTGTTAAAAGCTATGTGATGGTTTAAAATGGGCTCCTTTTTATTATTTTTCTACCATTGTATGCTTTTTAAAGGGCTTCCCTCATGGCTCAGTGATAGAGTCCACCTGTAAATGGAGGAGACCCAGGTTCAGTCCCTGGGCCAGGAAGATCCCCTGGAGAAGGCAATGGCAGCCCACTCCAGTATTCTTGCCTGGAAAATCCCGTGGACAGAGAGCCTGGCGGGCTATAGTCCATGGGGTTGCAAAAGAGTCAGACACGACTTAGTGACTGAACAATGACAAATGTATTTTAATTTTTTAATTTAAAATATTAAAATAAGTAAATTATTGAGAACAACTTTTAGAACATGTAAAATAATTATTCAAAATAAAAATAAAATTGAAGTATGCATATTTAGCAGTGGACATGAATTTGATGTATTTTGACCAGTGATCTAGAGTGTTGTTTAATACCAAAACCAGTTCAGATAAATAGAGTGTTTCCCAAGTTGTAAAAGGGTTTCCCTAGTGGCTCAGATGGTAAAGAATTCACCTGCAATGCGGGAGACCTGGGTTCAATCCCTGGCTTTGGAAGATCCCCTGGAGAAAGAAATGGCAACCCACTCCAGTCTTCTTGCCTGGAGAATCCCATGGACAGAGGAGCCTGGTGGGCTATAGCCCATGGCATCACAAAGAGTCGGACACGACTGAGTGGCTAACACTCTCACTTCAAGTCGTAAAATGTTGAAACCAGTGAACCAGTGAAGTTGCTTAGTCATGTCTGACTCATTGCGACCCCATGGACTGTAGCCTACTAGGCTCCTCTGTCCATGGAACTTTCCAGGCAAGAGGACTGGAGTGGGTTGCCATTTTCTTCTCCGGGAAGATCTTCCTGATTGAGGGACTGAACCCAGGTCTCCTGCATTGCAGGCAGATGCTGAACCACCAGGGGAGCCACCAGGAAAATGTTGAAAGATGATCTTATATGTCAGCTTTTTTAGTGACAAAATAGAAACAAGTGATTGTTCAATATTAATAGTGCGGTCATTTATTAATTGTATGGGAAACTACTTCCCTTTTCTTGCCTCTGTTTCCTTATCTATAAAAATGGAAATAGTAACACACTTCCTAGTATTGTTGTGAAAAGTAATAAAAGACTGAAAATAGTATTTGACACAGAATAAGCAGTTGATGAATATTGTGTAATTATTATTAGTTCCCTTTTCAAAATAACCTTCTTTCAATCAATTTTTACCTCAGAACCTCCTTATTTCTCTCAGATTTTATCTTAGAACCTCCTTCTTTCGTCAGATTCTTTACCATCAGAGCCACCCAGGATGTACTAGAAGAACTTAAGTTTAAATTTTCTGAATGCTGCTTGATTAGAAAATTTTTCTTGACATGAAATAAGCACTAGAAAATAGATCTGAGAGATTGGGGAATGGAAAAAGCTGGAGAACTGAACATATTTGAACTCATGGACTTATCCATACATGAAACCAGTTCTGTTCATAAGCTTTTCTGATATATGGGGGAATATACTTCCTTTTTCACTTATGTCAATTTTGGGTTTTATCTCCAATAATATAAATCCAATAATTACCACATAAACAGAATTGAATTAAATTGAGATTGTTTCCATTGCCACAATTCAACAGTAAACACACTTACCACCGATTGAAGATATACCTAATACAAATTAATTATAGAGTAGATTCTGGCTTGTGATGTTACTAGCCCCTGATGCAATCTTTTCCAATTCCCAATGTAATGCTTAAGAAGCACCCAAATTAGTGAAGTCTAAATGACACTGAAAATTAGCACAGAGTATGATTCTATTGCCAGAACCTGGAAAGAGTTTCCACTAGCAGTAAAGCTGATAAAAACAGAACTGAAAAATACCAATCATCATGCACTACAGAATAAAAAAAATCTTCATTGTGTCAAAGTGAATGAAAAAAATTCTCATCCACCATTTCCTCTTTCTGATAAATGGGCTCTAAATTAACCTGAAAACTCTAGGAGCATTTTTTCCCGCCTGGCACCTCTGTTTCTCTCTTCCCTTTTTCTTCAACCCCACAAATGCCCCATTAGTTTGTTCTCTGTGAGCAAATGTTCGCTAGGCAGAAGGAAAGATGGAATTGCTAATTGCTATTGCTAAGTCACTTCAGTCGTGTCCGACTCTGTGCGACCCCATAGACGGCAGCCCACCAAGCTCCCCCATCCCTGGGATTTCCAGGCAAGAACACTGGAGGGGGTTGCCATTTCCTTCTCCAATGCTTGAAAGCGAAAGGTGAAAGTGAAGTCGCTCAGTCATGTCCGACTTAGCGACCCCATGGACTGCAGCCTGCCAGGCTCCTCCATCCATGGGATTTTCCAGGCAAGAGTACTGGAGTGGGGTGCCATTGCCTTCTCCAAAGATGGAATACTGGGGGTTTATTGTCAACCTGAGTTTCATCAGAATAGGAGAAACTCATTTCAGGATATCATAACTTCACAAGATATATGCTTACCAGGGTCAGATTTGGAACAGCAGTTGTATGTTCTTGCGTAGCCTTCAGCTTTAGATCTACAAATGTAAATCATGCACAGAGAACGAATCTGGTTAAGACTCCATATACGGAGTGATTCTGAGTGCATTTAGATTTAACATTTTCTGAGGATCAAACTCATTTCTCCTAGTTTTAGAATAAGTAAAAAAGAAGTAATACACCATTATAAAAATAAGATAAAAACAAGCCAGGACCAATTGGAAGACTAAGAGGAGGAATAGACCTCAAAAAACAAAATGACACAGAGAAGGAATATTTTATAAAATTATTTGTCATTCTCAATATAGAAAGATCTGTGGTTCTTTGATGTGGAACGAAAAAGCTAAAGAAAAAGCTGGAAGACTAAGATCAACCTGATGTTACATAAAAACTAAAAATTTAACAGCAATATGAAAATAATGCGGGAAGCATTAAAGAATACGATTTCTGCTTTTCCAATTTTTGGCTGACCTTTCAATCTTTGACATTAGATTTTTCTAATACTTTTTTTTTTTAAATACTGAGCTACTGAAAAATAGATCATGGAAGGAAAATTTGAAGTAAGAGTTTGACAGGTATGAGGAGAGAAAGATGACATCTCTAATGTAGGTAAACCAAGATTTCAATGGGTTGAAACTTTAAGTTCAATACTACGGAGTTATATGTTCCCCTTAAGAGTAAAGACCTCAAAAATAAGTAAGTGGGAATTGAGTTCTGTTATTGTATGTGATTTGCTCTTGGGGGAAAAATTAACACCACCAAATTCATAGAATCAAATAGTGGAATGATGATTGCCATAGGTTGAGTGGACAGGAAAATGAGGAGTTATTAATCAGAGGACAGAAAGTTTCAGTTAATTATGATCAATAAGCTCTAGAGATCTGCTATATCCGTTGTAACTAAATCAACAACAGTGGAATGTACACTTAATTTGTTAAGAAGGTAGATCTTAAGTGTTCTTACTAGAATAACATAACTAATTTTTTTCTTTTTTAAGAGAATGATGAGGAAAAACAAAGTACCTGGAACAAGAGGGACTAACATATAATTTAAGTTAATTTTGTTACAGTTAAGCTTTATAGATCAAATAAGCAAAAATTCAAAATTAATAAATCTCAATCCCAAACTTACCAGAAAGGAGACAAGAGAAAAGCTTAAATGCACATTGTCATTAATGAGTTAAAACAAAATTAAGGAATCAAGGGAGGGGGTGGTAAATGTTATAGTAAGAGTTATGATGCTGTGCATTAAATTAGTCAAATGGGATTGTCAAAATAGTCATTAGAAATTTGTTCTTAAAAGTGTTCAAAATTTTAGAATGTATGCCTAAAAACAGAATGGATAATGGTAAAATAAAATGTTAGTAATGATATTCTTGGGCTTCCCTGATAGCTCAGATGGTAAAGAATCTGTCTGAAATGCAGGAGACCTGGGTTCAATCCCCTGGGTCAGAAAGATCCCCTGGAGAAGGAAATGGCAACCCGCTCCAGTATTCTTGCCTGGAGAATTCCATGGACTGAGGAGCCTTGTGAGCTACAGTCCATGGGGTCTCAAAGAGTCAAACATGACTGAGCAATTAACAGAGACAGACAAAATAATGTTCTGGTTCCTAATTCCTCCCAAAACCCAGGAAGTGAAGAAAGATGGTGACAAGATATGAAAGGAGTAAAGATAAGCTTATCTTGTCTCAAAGTATATCCCTTCTTGATTTTGATAAATACATATGTTTAAAATGTTCTTGAAGCATAAAGTATCAGAGAGCACTGGGTTTAGCCCCATGTGCCCATAAAGCAGCTTCCCACTAGCTATTTTACACATGGCAGCATGTAGTGGGCAGTTCCACTCTCTCAGTTTGTCCCACACTCTTCTTCCCCACTGTGTCCAAAGTCTGCTCTCTTTGGCGGTGCCTCTGTTCCTGCCTGCAAATTGGTTTATCAGTACTGGTTTTTCAGATTCCGTATATGCATTAATATATTATGCAAAATTTGTTTTATCTTTCTGACTTACTTCACTCTGTATAACAGGCTGTAGGTTTATCCACCTCACTAGAACTGACTCAAATGAGTTTCTTTTTATGGCTGAGTAATATTCCATTGTATAAATGCACCACGGCTTCCTTATCCACTTATCTATTGATGGGTGGGATGGGGTAGGTGGTGGCAGGGAGGTTCAGGAGAGAGGGGACATATGTGCCCTTATGGCTGATTCATGTTATTGTACGGCAGAAGCCAACATAATATTCTAAAGCAATTGTCCTCCAAGTAAAAATAACTTTAAAAATAAAAGTAAAATATGACTAGTAGAATTTCTACAAATGTAAAGTATATTTCTCAAAGTGCTAAAGACTTAAAAAGTTGGAAAAGCAAGCATGTTGAAAACAAACAAAAAGCAAGAAAACATTTAAATAAAATTTTAATGACATTAGAATACTGCATTATTTAGTACAGCAAGAAGCATGTGAAAATAAATACATGGTATAGACTCAGTTGTTGAACTCAATAAGAACTAACCAAAATGTTAGTGGTATGCTAGCAGTATGATTATAAATTTTTTTTTTCTATGAAATTGTTTTTGTTTTATGCATGGAGTACAAAACTACATATTGAATGGTTTGCCTTGGAGATGAACAGAGATCATTCTGTCATTTTTGAGATTGCATCCAAGTACTGCATTTCGAACTCTTCTGTTCACCATGATAGCTACTCCATTTCTTCTGAGGGATTCCTGCCCGCAGTAGTAGATGTAATGGTCATCTGAGTTAAATTCACCCATTCCAGTCCATTTTAGTTCGCTGATTCCTAGAATGTCGATGTTCACTCTTGCCATCTCTTGTTTGACCACTTCCAATTTGCCTTGATTCATGGACCTGACATTCCAGGTTCCTATGCAATATTGCTCTTTACAGCATCGGATCTTGCTTCTATCACCGGTCACATCCACAGCTGGGTATTGTTTTTGCTTTGGCTCCATCCCTTCATTCTTTCTTGAGTTATATCTCCACTGACCTCCAGTAGCATATTGGGCACCTACTGACCTGGGGAGGTCCTCTTTCAGTATCCTATCATTTTGCCTTTTCCTACTGTTCATGGGGTTCTCAAGGCAAGAATACTGAAGTGGCTTGCCATTCCCTTCTCCAGTGGACCACATTCTGTCAG
>SJYQ01005653.1:164862-225600 GCA_006410935.1 Redunca redunca | reverse complement strand
ACAGGAAAATGAACAAAGACAGGATATTATATTTTGATGCGTTACTCTCAGTAAGTTCAGAAGGTATTTTCTAATTAAATTCTTTCATTAGGAATAATAGTATTTCACACTATATGAACAAATGTATTGACTTAAGTTTTGAATTTCTGAAGAGATTTGAATGCTTGGAAATGTAAAGAGCTACTACTGCTTGATTTTCTTAAATTATTGGAAACCTAATTTGTAATCACAAATAGCCAGTAATATTAAACAAAACTGTAATATAATGATGTTTAGAAATGTCATTCTGAAGTGAACGTGAAATATATATTTTTATACATTTGCTTGAATACATATGTTTTGTTACATTTTGGTGGTTTAGAGCTGATTAGGAATTATCTTTAAGAAAGATATCCAGAACTTAGAAATAGTACTAATAACAATCTGGAAACATTTGCTATGACTAATCTGGCTAGATCATGCCACAACATGTATATAGTTTAAAAGAAAAACAAATGTGCATCATACAGGAATATGCCTGAAATCGAATATTGTGCTAAAACAAGGAACATTCAGAGAGAATGGGTGATTATAAACTGCAGAGCAGTAACAGGTCTTGAAGAAGAAATAAGAAATATATTAGGAAGATATTTAAAGCACAAATCCATTTTGAACACACAGAAATGGGCCTGTACCTCAATACTTAAATTTTGGTTTCTGGCAATGTGTTGCTCCCATAAATAACACTGATAGTTGACTTACCTAATTTATGGGTTAACCTAGGTCATTCTCATTAATTTACCAAAAGCTTTAAAGCCATTAGCAGCACTTCGCTTTGATCATTTTTTAAGTTTGCCCCAGGATTCTTTTCTAAAACTGTTAGTTTACCTCTCCCATCTTTTATGATATAATCCTCAATCTTTCAGTCACGTTGTGTGCTCTTTAGGTGTTGATCTGTGCCCCACTAAATCACTTCAGTTTTCCTTAATGGGTCAGGATTAAGAGTCTCTAACTTGAACACACATTTAGGTGCTTTTTCATGTACATTCCCTATCGCCTTCTATGCCAGGGGCAATGTGGAGCAAATGTCAGCCTTAAAAATTCATAATTTTTGTATCTTTGGAAATAATTTTTAGAAAAAGTGGGGGGAAATGACAATTGCTTGGAGGCATAACCCATAAGAAACAGCAAAATACTCACATCTGCTTCATAAACATATATATATATCCCGCAGATTTTACTATCAACTAGAGAAAGTTTGGCTTAATTTTCTTGTCAGAGCTTTACAGAAAAATAAGAAGATTTGCACCTTGGAATGTGTTCCTGATTCAAAGGAGGGCAGACTCCACAATCAGGGATTTCACGAGCAACACAGAACATGAGCTAGCATTGCAAAGGGGCAAATTATACTTACTTCACACACGCTATGGGACCCCACTCCAGTACTCTTGCCTGGAGAATCCCATGGGTGGAGGAGCCTGGTGGGCTGCAGTCCATGGGGTCACGAAGAGTCGGACACGACTGACCGACTTCACTTTCACTTTTCACTTTCATGCATTGGAGAAGGAAATGGCAACCCACTCCAGTGTTCTTGCCTGGAGAATCCCAGGGACGGGGGAGCCTGGTGGGCTGCCGTCTATGGGGTTGCACAGAGTCAGACACGACTGAAGCGACTTAGCAGCAGCAGCAGCATACACGCTATACCTGATGACATCTATGCAACTTGCTGTATCTCACCCCTTAAAAAATGACAAATTCAACACAAAGTCTTCAATCTGACACTGAGGCATACAACATAATCTTTCAACAATCTCTGCAACCATAACCATGGATAAAAACAATCATAAAGGTGCAATAATCATATGAAATAAACCTGGATATTTGAGTCAAGAGATCTGTGTTCAGATTTCAGTTTTTTCACTCTTTCTCTGTTCATCTATAAATAAGGACAATGGTATCTTTTCTTTGTGTTGAACTGGGATCACTGGAAATAATACATGTTTTTTTCCTAGTACAATTCCTAGTATTCAGGGAATATGCACTCAAAATTTATTTCCGTAACTGCTTCTACTATGGCCAAGAACTCCAACTTTGAGCTAAAAGGAAAGTTTAAAAAAGCAAATGGAAATATATTCTAATATTTCTGTTGTTACAGGTAATTGGCATCCTGAAGGCTGTATTTAAAGACACAGATAAAGAGGTCATAACTGTATCTGGTGCTCTTGCATAGATCTTATCCTTGTCATGGCTAAGGACCATGGCTTCACCTAAGCTAGGTTTACATAGTGGAAGTATGACAGGGAAGCCCTCATTGTGAATACACACAGCTTTTTAAAAAAGTATTGTGTACTACTTCATTTTTTGAAAGATCTTTGTTTTAACAGTAAATACACACACACAAAATACTCCAATAGTAGTCTCCCAAAAAGTACCTATTGTTTTGCTTTCCTCTCTTCTAATGCATGGGATGGCAGTTTATTTTATTTTTTTTCCCTAGCTATCCATTTCCCTCTTGGAGTAAAATAGAATATTCTAAAAGATTTAGGACAACCTAGAGTCTTACGTAATTTTAGATTTCACTGAGACTCATATCAAATGATTCAGTTCAGTTCAGTTCAGTCGCTCAGTCGCGTCCGACTCTTTGCGACCCCATGAATCGCAGCACGCCAGGCCTCCCTGTCCATCACCAACTCACAGAGTTCACTCAGACTCACGTCCATCGAGTCCGTGATGCCATCCAGCCATCTCATCCTCTGTCGCCCACTTCTCTTCCTGTCCCCAGTCCCTCCCAGCATCAGGGTCTTTTCCAATGAGTCAACTCGTCTCATGAGGTGGCCAAAGTACTGGAGTTTCAGCTTTAGCATCATTCCTTCCAAAGAAATCCCAGGGCTGGTGTCCTTCAGAATGGACTGGTTGGATCTCCGTGCAGTCCAAGGGACTCTCAAGAGTCTTCTCCAACACCACAGTTCAAAGGCATCAATTCTTCGGCTCTCAGCCTTCTTCACAGTCCAACACTCACATCCATACATGATCACTGGAAAAACTATAGCCTTGACTAGACGGACCTTAGTTGGCAAAGTAATGTCTCTGCTTTTGAATATGCTATCTAGGTTGGTCATACTTTCCTTCCAAGGAGTAAGTGTCTTTTAATTTTATGGCTGCAGTCACCATCTGCAGTGATTTTGGAGCCCCCAAAAATAAAGTCTGACACTGTTTCCACTGTCTCCCCATCTATTTCCCATGAAATGATGGGACTGGATGCCATGATCTTCGTTTTCTGAATGTTGAGCTTTCAGCCAACTTTTTCACTCTCCACTTTCACTTTCATCAAGAGGCTTTTTAGTTCCTCTTCACTTTCTGCCATAAGGGTGGTGTCATCAAATGATTAGTATATGTTCAAATGCTTCAAGTTTTTAGAATTAGCCTGGGAAGGAGACTTGTCCCTTTATTAACTGTTGACTAAAGGATATCATGGAGACTTCTACTTTCTTAATTTGAAACCTAAGAGCCTTTAGAGCCTAATAAATGACAGAACTAAGAGTTAAAGACACTCTATGAAGAGCCTGAATCCATAATTGTGAGTGCCTCAATCACCCCTCAACTTATGTTTTCCTGTTACATAGTTCAAAGTGGGGGAAGTGGTTCAGTTCAGTTCAGTTGCTCAGTCCTGTCTGTTTTGCAGCCCCATGGACTGCAGTACACCAGGCCTCCCTGTCCATCACTAACTCCCGGAGCTTGCTCAAACTCTTGTCCATTGAGTCGGTGATGCCATCCAACCATTTCATCCTCTGTCATCCCCTTCTCCTCCTGCCCTCAATCTTTCCCCAGCATCAAGGTCTTTTCAAATGAGTCAGCTCTTCGCATCAGGTGGCCAAAGTATTGGAGTTTCACCTTCAACATCAGTCCTTCCAGTGAACACCCAGGACTGATCTTAGGATGGACTGGTTGGATCTCCTTGCAGTCCAAGGGACTCTCAAGAGTCTTCTTCAACACCACAGTTCAAAATCATCAATTCTTTGGCGCTCATCTTTCTTTATAGTCCAATTCTCACATCCATATATGACTACTGGAAAAACCATAACCTTGACTAGACAGACCTTTGTTGACAAAGTAATGTCTCTGCTTTCTTATACTAAAATTGAATTTTGTGATGTTGATGGCTAGCTAAGCAGAATCATTACAGCAAAATTCAGTGGGACTAATTTTACCAAACTTTGTTCTGTATATTCTGCTTCTATCAGTTTGTCCTGTAATTGACTTAGGTTTTTGTTTGTCTGTTTGTTTTATATATTCTGAGTATATTATAGTGATCAGATCTTCATCTTCTCTGGCTTACAAACTCTCTTTGGTAGCAAATAACAGTATCTGAAGTCTACACAAGTCTTTAATGCAAAAAGTCTAACATAATAAACAATAAATAGACCTGCAAGGAGGGAAGACCATATGATCAATGATCAGAAGAAAAAGAGTTGGACTGTGAAGAAGGCTGAGCACCAAAGAATTGATGCTTTTGAACTGTGGTGTTGGAGAAGACTCTTGAGAGTCCCTTGGACTACAAGGAGATCCAACCAGTCCATTCTGAAGGACACCAGCCCTGGGATTTCTTTGGAAGGAATGATGCTAAAGCTGAAACTCCAGTACTTTGGCCACCTCATGAGAAGAGTTGACTCATTGGAAAAGACCCTGATGCTGGAAGGGATTGGGGGCAGGAGGAGAAGGGGACGACAGAGGATGAGATGGCTGGATGGCATCACGGACTCGATGGACGCGAGTCTGAGTGAACTCCGGGAGTTGGTGATGGACAGGGAGGCCTGGCGTGCTGTGATTCATGGGGTCGCAAAGAGTCGGACACGACTGAGCGACTGAACTGAACTGAACTGAACTGATTCACATGACCTATATAATCGGGTTAGAGGTGGTAAATGGGGTAAATAAAGGGAAAACTAGGCGAAAGCATGAAAACTTTCAGTAAAGAATCAACGTGTATGAAAATAAAAACTATAAACTGGAATACTTGAACTGAAAATGACAAGATCTAGAGTAAAAATTCAGGATTGTAATTTGATTGAAACTCATAATTTAAAAAATATCAGACAGAGAAGAAAACAGACTAGTGAATTATAATGGGAACTATCCTGGAGAGTGATTTTCTCTTACCTAGAAGTTCATTAGCTAGCCTTTCATGGATGCTAGCAGAAGACAGGAGATCCTTGAGTCCAAAACAAAGAACTTTATTACTCACAGCCCAACATACAGCATGAACTTCATTTGTACCAGTTCCTGATGCTTTACAAGTCCACAGAGTAATGTGGGAGGTTGCCCATACAGATACCTACACAATGCCACATTGTATTTCAGGAGATAACACTGGTCTAGAGGATTCACCGCTTTGATAACAAGCAGCAATATCCTTGATCTTTGTCCAGCAGTAGATGCTACCTCAGTCCTCAAGACTGCTCATTGAGAACACAACCCTAGAAACTGTCATAGACAAAATATTGTCAGGCCCTTATATTCTTGGGCCAAGAACAAGCAGGGTTGCTCAGAGCGCATGGTAGAAATGTGGAAATGCAGAAAAGAATGAAGCACCAGCAAGGGTAAATAAATAGTGTGGATAAATAAAACTGAATATAACCTCCACAAAACAATACTTGTAACAGTTTATTCTAAAATATAAGTAGAGCTAAAATACATAACAAAAATGTGAAAGATGCAAAGGAGAGAGAACACTTTAATGTTTCTAAGACAAACATTTGTTTTGTCAGAAAATGAGAGAATACTTTCTATTTTTCTGTTGTTAAGAAAGCATGGTATGTATAATCTCTAGGGTAAATGCTAAAAAATATATATTATTTTGATTTTTTTCTCTTTCTTTTTATTTTTTCAATTAGGAAAATATGGTAACACATTTACAGGAGAGTTGGAAAATATAGAGCAAAGTTACATATAGTTCCACTATATATTACAATTCTAAAAGAACATATTATTAACAGGTTACCAGAAGCCATTGAAAATTTGGTTGGTTTGTTCCAGAGCACTGTAAACTCTAACATATAGATATATATTAAAAAAACAAGGAATGGGTCACCAGTTAGAAAAAAGTCTTAGCATAAAATAAATGGGACAGCTATTGTGTAATTATTATTAAAAGAAGTGGAAGAATGAGTGTCTGATGCAAGACAGGAATTACAAAGAAATTACAGGACAGGCTTGAGTGATACCTTGTCAATAGGAAATTATATATAATCTCATGTATAAAATATAGTATAAGAAGAAATTGAAAATATAGTGTTTCTTTTTATAATTATTGTCAAGGAAGAATAAAATACAATTAAGCAAGCTATTGAACACAGGAGAAAAAGCAGGTACAGTGTGATCAAGTAACTTGACTTGACTTTATAATCATAGAATCAAAAGACTGATTGGCACCTTAAAAATAACTTAAGTACCAAAGTTAACCCTCGGGATAGCCATCTGGTCTCTGTTTAGAATCTCCAGTGCCAGAAAGCATCGTACCTGAGAGATCTAATGTTATTTTCTGGCATAAAATTTCAAAATAATTTCTTATTTTCCCTCCCTGAAACTCTCTTCTGATACTATTTAGAGTGCACACACCTACTTAAAGGAGGTAGAAAGTCTTTCCACATGATTCAGGACATAACCTTCCATCAACCATCATCCTGTCGTCTTTCCTATCAATTCAGCACACATTATGCCTCCACCAGAACTTAATAACATGTTACTGCAGTGTTCTGTTTATATTATGTTTCTGTAGGTGGGGTTTAAGTTTGTTGAAGACCAGAACTGTGTCTGCATCCATGCTGTTTTCTGTGTACCCCTCGTAGCTGACACTGATATGGTACACAGTAGATGGTCAGTGAAAGGTTTGCTCAGTGTAGTGAGTGTATTTTGAAGCCTTTAGTAGCCAACCAGATGGCAGAGAAGTCAGTTTGGGTGCAATCAAAACAGAGAAACCACACACAATTGACTAAGAAAGTTTAATATTAAAAAGGAACAAAAGTGAGTCATTTGTAGAGACATGGATGGACCTAGAGTCTTTCATACAGAGTGAAGTGAGTCAGAATGAGAAAAAACTATTGTATATTAAGGCCCGCATGTAGGATCTGGAAAAATGGTACAGATGAACCTACTTGCAGGTAGGAATAGAGAAGAGCCATAGGGAACTGCTGTGTGGCCACCGGAGGGGAAGGTGGTAGGATGAATTGGGAGACTGGAACTGGCATCTATGCACTGCCATGTGTAAAGCAGGTAGTGGGAACTTACTGTATAGCACAGGAAGCTCAGCTTGATGCACTGTGACGACCTGACTGTGTGGAATGAGATGGGGGGAGGGGAAGGAGGCTCAAGAGGGAGAGGCTATATATATATGTATATACACATATAGCTGATACAGTTTTTTGTACAGCAGAAACTAATGCAACATTGTAAAGCAACTATCCTCCAATAAAAGCTATTAATTATAACAGGGGCTTGGAGCAACAAGGGGCTGGTATATAATGGCTGAAGACAGCTTGAAAGACTATAGAAGTATGGCAGTTACAAGGAACAGTCACTACCGTTAAGGCTGAGATAGCATACCCAAGGGAGATGACCAGACTCTTCTTCAGGGCTTCAGTCCAAATCACGCTGACGAGAGCATGGCCATGCCCACTGATGACAGGGAAATCATTATGACATCATGCTGGCAGAACTTGCAAGAAATCCACTCTCTGGGGGTGCTGGGGAAAGCTATTGCTCTCATTGCTTCTTTAGAGCGATGAGAATAGTCTTTAGAGATTATTCCTGTATGCCTTCTGGTTGGGATGTCAATCATCAAGTAGTTACCAAGATCAGTGAAACTCTATAGAATTTCCACCATAGCACATAAGAGAATATTTTAGAAGGAGAGCACAGTTCCACATAGGTCAAGATCTAGCTGCTCCTATCTTCTCAGCCACAGCCCAGGTGGTGCAGTGGTAGAGAAACTGCCTTCCAATGCAGGAGACACAGGAGATGCAGGTTTGATCCCTGCTTTGGGAAGCTCACTTGGAGTAGGAAGTGGCAACCCACGCCAGTATTCTTGCCTGGATAATTCTAGGGACAAAGAAGTCTGGCGGGCTACAGTCCATGGAGTCTCAAAGAGTCAGACACATTTGAGTGACCGAGCACGCACATGTTGCCTACCAGGATATGTCTGCCATCCTAATATATGTCCTCACCTCAGGATTAGTGACAAGTCATCACTTACTTACTAAAACATCCTGCATGCTCTTCTGTACCTTTCCCGGGAGTTTGGCTTTATATTCTGTGAGGCAATCTACCTATGAGTAACCACAAACTGGTCCAAAGATGCAGAATGTTTTCTTTGTCTTTCTTCTCTCTCTCGTTCCTGTCAACAGAATAAAGTTGGTATTTGTTTTAATTCTCTCCAACTTTATGTTTTCTTCTGAAGAAGATTTTTTTTTCTGGTCTAGGTAGAAAAATAGAGCACACCCAATATGAAATATAAAACATTTGCCTATTCTTCTAAATCACTTGTTTGGGAAGAAGATATTAAATATTTTGTTTAGTGTGAAATGACTAAATATTTTTATTTGTGTGAAACGCTTCATTTTAGGCAGTTTTGTACATTCATATATTTTCATCTACATGCTACACAAATTCTAAAAATGAAATATGTGGCCTTGCAAAGAACTTTCTCACAGGGAGAAAGCTGATTTTGGCTGTGAACCTCCTTCATGGACTTTCAGGGAATTTAGATAGGTTTCTTAGCAGACACTGCCCTTCAGATTTAGCAAGTTAGTCCAGAAAGAGATTAATCTCCATAGAAGTTCATTTTGAATGCATTTTTTAGGTACCTTAGATAATCTCAGCCTGTCACTTTGTATCTTTAAAATGTCCAATTATCTTGATAATTGGCAAAATGAAACACTAAATCCTCACTACTGATGAAAGACAAGCAACCAATTAAAGTATTGGATATGGTGTGGAACAGGCTTATTTTGCATTGCCAGTTCCTGTACCTCTTTGTGTTGTTTCGAACACTGGCTTAATTTGTCAAATGTTTTGTACCTTTACACTGAGAGCAGGAATATATGTATATATATCTCTTGGTTTTGTTACTCACCAAAAATTTCAAATTATGCCTTGCAGAGGTGAATTTTTTAAAATAAATGTTATATCCGAGGTGTGAAAGTTTACCAATTACATGATAGCACTCTTACAAGTTTGTTGCAACTTAAAAAACAATTTGGTGTATTATTAAGTGAACCTTCTAATTCTTGTTAGTTGTTCTTTTGTTTGCAACCTTGGCATTCATTAGCAAAGGTAATTTTTTTTGTTTTTGGTCAACTATCAGACTCCTACTATTCTGAGAACAGCTGCTGTGAAACTGTTGAAAAGTCTTCAGCTAGTTAAGATGATATATACATAAAATAGCTGTGTCATTCAAGTCTTTCCATTTATAATTTATATGCTTTGAGCCTCAACCAATGCCCTGCTCTCAGCCAGTCCCTGAGGATAATATTTAGTTTGACTCAGAGTAGCCTAACACACTTATTGTCAGGTATATGTTTTGCTAATCAAATTTGCACTTCTAATCTAGAGGACTCAAGGGATAAATTTCTTACCCTCTATTTTACTTAGCTTACAACCCCATGGGCAAGAACAATTTCTATTATCTGAATTTTGTTCATGATTAAGCTACAGCAGGAAGAGTAAAGAGCAGAAAAGAAAATATTCTTTTGCAAATGCATTACTATATACAGAATTAGGTTTAAAAGGACCCCTTTAATAAATGGTTATATTATGATGGATATTGCTCATGGCAACCACACACATTGTAAAATTATTTACCTTACAGTTTTAAGTATCTTGAATGTTATTATTTTCTGTTTTTAGCCATTATTAAAATGAATGCCTTTCCTCCTACTTTGTGTATTTGCCTATTAATCACATAGGTTTATTTCCTGATTTGAGAAAACTCATTAAATTCTGTAAGATCTGATTGATCTATTTTAACTAAACTTGTTTTGAGTTCTAGTGTTCAAACTGACATGGTCACAGTCTAAAACTATTCTGAAACAACATCAAAGGCATTATTGAGTATTTTTTTGGCAGACACAAATTTCCTGCCTACTGAGTTCTCAAACAACAATTCAAAGATAATGTCCACTTAAATCTGTTCCCTTTCCCAATGATAAAATTAAATGCTTATAAGAATCTGCCTGTATCCAAAATGCATACACCTAACAACTTATTTTTCCCTTTATATTTACTTGTTCAATGTCTTTAAACATAACTATATTTTAATGTATCTCAATACATTAATAATTGTACAGTCTTGATTTTTATTCTAATTATTTGTCTTAGAAAATTTATTTTAGTTTTGCTTTCATAGACATGCTATAAAAGCTCTTACAGTGGTTTTTCTTTTGTAATTTTTAGTAATTTTCTTTTTTGACATTTCTCCTTTCTTTTTTCTTTCTCTGCTATGTTTTAAGTATTCTGAAAGTAGAGCACTTCTGGGGTCCTCAGCAAATTCTAATGCCTCTGCTTAGATGTTCATTTCAGCTGTTACATTGCACTTTTTTGCTCTAGGACAGATAATTTTTCTTTGATGACACTAAATAAGATTCACTCAGACAACTTAGTTTATTTTTTCAGCTGTTCTTTCATAATAATTTTAATAAAAACTGTGAAATGATTCCAGTCCAGGGATGAGCCTAACCCAAGAACAATGGTGTACCAAAAATGCTTTTGTCTGATTTTTCAGATGGGTGCTATCACTGAGAAGAGCTTTCATTACAGCCAGAATGATGATGATAAAGCTGGAGCACTGTGGCTGTGAACTCCCTTTGGATAATGCTTCGTGACATATGGAAAATGTTTCCTGACTTAGGAAAACTAATATCAGAACAGAATTTACCAAAAGGCTCGGGTCACTGGGGTGAAAGAAGCATTAACACAACCCTTAAGTATACTCTTTAGATCAGAAATATCCTACAAAAGAAGGAAGCATAAATTTTGCCTTTGCTGAGTTTTAAGAAATTATAGTTACAATATACAGTCATATACCTAATAGTTAATGGACAAATTTAAATAAATAATTCTACTTTCTTGAGAAACAAGTACTTGCCCTTAAAATGATAACAAATTGAATACTCTATACTGATATTTTTATGGGAGTATTATAAATCTCATTTTTATAAATGAAAAGTTTTAAGTAGATTATTTCATTAGGTTAAAAAACTGGAGCAAGATTGAGCAGCCAAGCACAACTATCACTAAAATGAAGCTTAACAAGCTTAACAAGACATCAGCTGCTGCTGCTGCTGCTGCTAAGTGTTTCAGTCGTGTCCGACTCTGTGTGACCCCATAGACGGCAGCCCACCAGGCTCCTCTGTCCACAGGATTCTCCAGGCAAGAATACTGGAATGGGTTGCCTTTTCCTTCTCCCAGACATCAGCTAGTAACTAATCTAAAATTCTTGGGACCCTAGCTCAGAAATTCGGTTGCTGCCATTAGATAGTTGTAGTGCCTTATTTAGTGCCAAAAACTATTCCTCCAGCCAGGAAATTTGACATATTGGGAGGTACAACTAAATTCAGACTGACTTTCTATATTTGCAAATGCAGGCCTCATCACTGAATTAACTGGCTATCATCAGTGTGTTTAACACATCTCATGCAGACTTCTCTCCAAATGACAGAAATCCAAGGTGACTTCACAATGGCAATCTCAAAAACTGGGTTATCTACAAGGTTGCCTGACTGAGGGCAGCTTCAAACCTCTAAACCCCTTGCAAGCATCATGCCTTTTTTGTTGTTTCTCTTCCTACTTTACTCTTCTGATTAATCCTAATTTGTTGTTGTTTAGTAGCTCAGTTATATCCGACTCTTTTGCGACCCCATGAACTGTAGCCCACCAGGCTCCTCTGTCCGTGGGATCTCCCAGGCATGAACACTAGAGTGGGTTGCCATTTCTTTCTCCAGCAATCTTCCTGAACCAGGGATTGAACCTTCATCTCCTGTTTGGCAGGTGGATTCTTTACCACTGAGCCACCTCGGAAACTCAATTCTAATTTACTTTTATTTATTTCCTCATATTGCAGCTTTAGTCAGCATCAGTATTGGAAGAATTTTGCAAACAGATGTTAATTACAGATGTCCAGGTTACTGGCTCTAGATTTTCTCAGAAAACTTCTGGACATCCTTAGAATCTCTGGATCTTGTGAAAAATTCTATCTCAGACCATGGACAAAATTCCCCAGGTGGTACAGATGCAAGTGAAGTCTTCAATGGAGGGTCATCGAAGTTACCTGAGATACCAAAGAAGGAACACTACCTATACAGGAATATGTAACTCCAAGATAGCCCTAAACTTTACAATTCTTTCGAATAAAAAGGACAAAGCTATTCCATGAAAGAATTGGTTATAAACCAGGAAGTTTTTTTCTTTTTTTAAGTTTTTGCAATTACAGTAGAATTGAAACCCTGACCCCAGACCAAGGTAAGTCCAATTCTGGGGATTTAAAATCTAACTTTGGGATTTTACTGCCATACCAATTTTCAGTTGGTGGTCACAAAACAAAGGCTCAATCTTTGATTATATCAATTGGATACTCTTCTTGCTTAATAGCTATTTTCTCCATTCATTTTTCACAAACACACATGCACATTTTACCTGTTCTTCTTCCTTATACTCACATAAAAGGCAACTTTTAAATGTTCCTTTTGAGGTCTGTCTCCAAATAGAAAGATAGATAGATAGATATAGAGAGATGATAGATAGATAGATGATGTTAACTTGTAACTTTTTGATGTTTCTCCCCACATTGCTAACAGCTAACCA
Organism: Redunca redunca; assembly: GCA_006410935.1. Classification (NCBI taxonomy): domain Eukaryota; kingdom Metazoa; phylum Chordata; class Mammalia; order Artiodactyla; family Bovidae; genus Redunca; species Redunca redunca. The sequence continues at coordinate 212,769 of SJYQ01005653.1, read as the reverse complement.
AGGTCAGAGTACTTAGGTAAATAGATTTTTAGCATAGGGTAACAGAGTCGGACACGACTGAGTGATTTCACTCTCACTTTTCACTTTCATGCATTGGAGGAGGAAATGGCAGCCCACTCCAGTGTTCTTGCCTGGAGAGTCCCAGGGATGGGGGAGCCTGGTGGGCTGACGTCTATGGGGTCGCACAGAGTCAGACAGGACTGAAGTGACTTAGCAGTAGCAGCAGCACTTTCTCTGATGGTACGTACTGTAAGCAGATGAGCATAAGCTATGGGATAATAAAACTTGGTATTTGATTTTAACGCTTTCTCTGTGACCTTGGTGATACCACGTAACATCTTAGAGATAAATAGCTTCTATATGTGAGTGAAGATTAAAAGTTTTTGTTCTACATGTCTAATAGAGCCACTGAATAAAATGAATTAGAACAGCTCTTTTCACATTATTTAAAGGACAGGATCAGGCATTAATGTACGTAGGCATGTATATACATTTTTATTCTGATGCATCACAGACTCTACTTTTGTAAAATACAATTCGTGAAAGTTACTCTAAATATGTTTTAAAAAAGAGAAAATTCAAAGCATACAAAATTCGTCATTCCTTTTTAACTGTTAGATTTAACTATCGTAAAATTACTCTGTTGAATTGTCATAAAAGTTTGTAAGCATTTACTCAATTTTTGTATTTCATTGGAGACTAAAAACAGTTACAGCTACTCTTTTCTGATTGAACAATTTAATATATAATTAATATGGTTATTTTCTTAAGCAAGTCTGTGGTTGCCTTTTATTGCTAAACAGGGTTTGTTTTGTCCACAAACTTTTAAACATTTAAATATATTTAAAATAGTTTCAACTCTGAAGATGACCCTTGTGTTAAGAGCTCAGTTGGCTTCAGTTGTGTCCAATTCTGTGTGGCCCTATGGACTGTAGCCCAAAAGGTTCCTCTGTCCATACGATTCTCCAAGCAAGAACACTGGAGCGAGTGGGTTGCCATTTCCTCCTCCAGGGGATCTTCCCCACAAGGGATTGAACTCCCATCTTAGTTTATCTGCCTCGGAGTCTTTACCACTAGCACCACCTGGGAAGTCTATGAACTTCATCTTTTATGCCAGTTTGAGTTCTCAAACTTAGCTATCGTGTAAGTTCTACACATGTAGAAGATTCAGAATGAAACCAGCAAAGACAAATGCTATCTATAAATGAGACTCATAAATAATTAAATATGTCTAGTATGAAGGTGAAGAAGTACTAAAGAGCTTCTTGATGAAAGTGAAAGAGGAGAGTGAACAAATTGGCTTGAAACTCAACATTCAGAAAACGAAGATCATGGCATCTGGTCCCATCAGTTCAGTTCAGTTCAGTTCAGTCACTCAGTCGTGTCTGACTCTTTGTGACTCCATGAACTGCAGCACGCCAGGCCTCCCTGTCCATCACCAACTCCCGGAGTTCACTCAAACTCACATCCATTCAGTCAGTGATACCATCCAGCCATCTCATCCGTTCCCTTTTCCTCCTGCCCCTAGTCCTTTCCAGCATCAGAGTCTTTTCCTATGAGTCAACTCTTTTCATGAGGTGGCCAGAGTACTGGAGTTTCAGCTTTAGCATCATTCCTTCCAAAGAAATCCCAAGGCTGGTCTCCTTCTGAATGGATTGATTGGATCACCTTGCAGTCCAAGGGACTCTCAAGAGTCTTCTCCAACACCACAGTTCAAAAGCATCAATTCTTCAGTGCTCAGCTTTCTTCACAGTCCAACTCTCACATCCATACATGACCACTGAAAAAACCATAGGCTTGACTAGACAGAATTTTGTTGGCAAAGTAATGTCTCTGCTTTTCAATATGCTATCTAGGTTGGTCATAACTTTTCTTCCAAGAAGTAAGCATCTTTTAATTTCATGGCTGCATTCACCATCTGCAGTGATTTTGGAGCCCTGGTCCCATCACTTCATGGCAAATAGATTGGGAAACAGGGGAAACAGTAGCTGACTTTATCTTTGTAGATCACTGTAGATGGTGTTGGAGAAGACTCTTGAGAGTCCCTTGGATTGCAAGGAGATCCAACCAGTCCATCCTAAAGGAGATAAATCCTGGGTGTTCTTTGGAAGGACTGATGCTAAAGCTGAAACTCCAATACTTTGGCCACCTGATGCAAAGAGCTGATTCATAGGAAAAGACCCTGCTGCTGGGAAAGATTGAGAGCAGAAGGAGAAGGTGATGACAGAGGATGAGATGGTTTGGATGGCATCACCGACTCAGTGGACAGGGGATTGGGTGGACTCCGGGAGTTGGTGATGGACAGGGAGGCCTGGAATGCTGCGCTTCATAGGGTCACAAAGAGTCAGACACAACTGAGAGGCTGAAGTGAAGTATGATAAAAGAAAGATCTTAATGATGCCCCCTCAAAATGTCAAGTTTATAACTACCTTGTATCTTCTACTTCCTGTTTTCTACTTAAGACTCCACTACACCTAGCTGTTTTCAGCTACTATGATGATACATGACAAAATTTAGTTCAGTAGTTTTAGGTCTCTGTATCTAAGTAATTGCATCTGTAATTTGGATTGTGTATACATGCCAAGTGTTTTATGGGGGGGCGGTGTGTATGAGCACCTATTGCAACAATATAAGTGGCTATGGGAGTGAGATGTGAGACATTTTCATAGAACTAAAGGGAATCTAGGCAAAAAAATAATGTTGCTCTCTTAGGAAAAACAGCATGATGTGATAATGGTAATATCCTAATAAAATTGATGTGGCCAATCTCTCTAAATAATTCAGAGAAAATTTCTATTGTTCTTTTCATCTTTTCTGTTAAGATTTCAAGGAGTTTGAGATTTCCATTAGGTAAGCAATGAAAACTCAAATTAGGCTTGTTTAGAAAATGGAGAAATTGTGATATGTTAATGTCAAGTGATTTGTTCAACAATGCAAAACAGATCAGTGAGAGATAGAACTAAAATATGCTTTATAATTTTCCTGTTTTTTACTTTTCATTATGTATCTCTTACTAGTTCCTTTCTCTCATAGACTAAAATGTTGCAAACAAATGAGATTATTTTTAAAGAATTTGTTATGTGGCATGCTTGGAAAGTTAAAACATATAAAAAGGTCAAGGAAATAAGCCCTCTTTTTATACCATTTAAATATCAGGGATAGAGATAGGTTTCAATTTACAGTCAAAGTATCTCAAGGACCACACATGATCTGCAATGCAATACACATAGCAGATTGTTAATCAGTGCTTGCACAATAAGTTCATACATGAAGCGGGTTAGTCATGAAAAAATATGACATTTACATAAAATAAGTTGTCATGTTCAAAATTACTCCCTCATTTGTTTATGTATAATACGTAACAGGCAATAAATTAGTTACTCTGAACACAAGGCCCATTTCATGCTCTCAATGAGCTTATAGTCATGTCAGAGAAACACACAATAAAAAGTCAATTTATTAATAGACTATAAAGTCCTGTGACCTAGGTAAGCCCACACCCTCTGGTGGAATGTCCATAGGAGCCTGGAGGAAGCAAAGTCTGGTGGGTTTTAGGCTTTCCAGAAAGAGGTAAGAGAATGTCCATCCCAGAAAAGAGCACTAGAGGCAATAATTCACTGTGCAGGGAACACAGTTCGAGAAATATTTATGCCTCGTGGACATATACACATTGAATATCTTTGCATTTCAATTAACTAAAGCATCTTGAAGAAAATTTTGAGAGCTGAGCTTTACTACAAGCACAGTTGGTGGGAGATTTGGTATGCTGACATGCCACCACCATCCATGTCTTCTTCTGGTGGACATCCCCAGGTGCCAAAGCCTGGAAGGATGGGAAGTTAACTCATTGAGAGCCACCTCTGAATCCCAGCAGCTTGAACTTGCATGAGATTTCTATGAACAGACCTAAAAGACCACATCCCACTAGTTCTCCTATAAAAAGGAGAGTTTAAATCACTACGAGTCTGAGTAATGAATAAGCTATTCAAGACAGTCAGCCAAGATTATTTCTATTCATTCTTGATTATGATTATATTATAGATTACATAATAAATAAAACATAATATAAAATCAGAAAGTGAAGCATACAAGACAGCACACATCACGTTATAATTACTATGGTATCATGGATGAATGACACACATACAATTTTCTGCTGAAGACAAACCTCTATACATGACTCAAGATATAAATATCAAACTCAGATCTAAATTATATCTGTAGGTTCACTATCTGGGCTTCAATCTCTTTTCTTTAGTAACTTACTCATAATCAAAGTCATATAAATAAAACAAGACACTCTAGGCCTTCAGTGGGAAGTGAGGCTAAAAAGAGCTCTGGTAAAATGTCTCTCTCCATAGCTGTCTCTTTACTCTCCATAGAAGTCTCAATGGATGCTTTGGCTACTTTCAACATACTTTCCTGTGGGCACATCACTAACTGCAGCCGCAAAGCCAGCTTCCCAGGTCGGGCATCACATTTGCTCTACCGAGCATGACACTATCAAACTGTTGCTGTCGTCTCATATCTAGGGAGTCTAGGCTTACGGCATGTTTGATAGGGAAAAATACACTGATGGAAATACATCAGCGTTTCTGGGGGAAAAACATCAAGGAATCAATGGGAGGGGGATTTTTAAAAATGGAAAACATTCTAATCTCCATTCGTTGATGTTTCTGACAATTTGAAACAATGAGGGTAGGCTGGAGAATTGGTATGCTCTGGGAGATTCTTTAGGACTTGGGTAGAACTGGTTGGGTCTTGCTTACTGGTTGATAAGAATTATTCTACCTCACTGCACTTACGTGGTTCTAACAATTCTATTATTTATCCTCTTTCAACAGTAACTCCACCTCATATACTGTATTGATATCCATACATTATAGAATGATTTGAATTAATAAAAAAAGTAGGCATTTCCCAGGTGATATGAACTGGCATAGTCTAGCGAGTCACCTGAAGGTTTCAATTCGTGGAATAATGTTTGTAGCCCAAGATGTCTCTAAATGAAGAGAAAAACAGGTTAGCAAACTAATAATTAGTATGTATATAAATACTAAGGGAGAAGTGGGGTTGAGAGTGACCTACTGCTTCAGTACAGAGCCAGAAGTTTGAATCACCACATTATAGACAAGTCAATGTTCAAAGATGAGAACATTTAGTTGAATTCAGCTTCCTTTAGTTGAATAAGATAAGACATAGAGGAATAGCAGATAAGGAAACAGATTTCAAAGCATCCACAGGCCCCAGTAAATCCAGTAAATAGCTGTAATAGCATGTCAAAAGACATCATACTACTGATTGTTGGTAAGATAGTCCAGTTTCAATACAATTAGTTAAAATGTTAAAAATGTCACTTGCTTTGTCCCCATGATGTCAAGATGCCTCTTTGTCAGTTTCTCATGAATTACAGTAAATGCCTCATTAAACTATAGACTTTCCAGGATATTTCATAGAAATAAATTTTTACTGGACTTAGTCCATCATCTTTTAAAAAACAGGTATTTTTAATCATAAATATTCATAGAAACATACTTATTTTGTCTGCCACTTAATCAATCATGTTTGATTTAAGATGAAAGTGCACATGAATAAACCAAAAATATCTCCTCTAAGTCTTTCATATTTACTGTTATGCTTCAACTAGATTTTAATACACCTTTAAGCTTTCTCTAATAAGGGGTTTATCTTATAGCAGACCCACCTGTTTGTCATATATTATCNTTTCATATTTACTGTTATGCTTCAACTAGATTTTAATACACCTTTAAGCTTTCTCTAATAAGGGGTTTATCTTATAGCAGACCCACCTGTTTGTCATATATTATCGTTTTATTTTCCTGATTCAGATGAAATGCTATTCACAAGATTCAATTTCTAAAATAGCCTTTTGGCAAAAGGTTGGAAGCTTTTGCAAAAGGTTGGAACATTTTTATATCTTATCTTATGCCCATTGCACTATATGTTATTACACTGTATACGCAATTTATATATGCATTTGTTAGGTGGATTCCAGGAAAAGGAAGAAAAAAGAAAGCTTCAAATGAGTGATTTTCAGGTCCATACTTTCCTTGGAAAGCAATATGGGGAGGGACACCAGCCTCTTTGTGAGATTGCATTATGATCTAGTGACCCTGAAAATAGGGTCAGAAGGAGGTCTCTCTGCTAACTGGAAAACTAATCAATATAATTCAATGTAAGGACTGGTGCACCCAAATCACATAACTTCTCTCCTTTTCTGTTCCCCTCCACTACCAACCCTGACAGCCAGCCTCCTCCACCTCATGGTTATCCCCGCCATGGCTCATATACTCACAGTCCCACATGTAGGCAAATGCTCACCAAAAAAGTGTAAGAATCTTATATTTTTCGTTAGCTGCATAGAAATCAAGAACTTTCAGTTGAATGTCATTTTCATATTCAACTTGTTTGGACTGAGACTTATTTGTTGGAAATGAGATTTAATCTACTTAAAACAATAACTTAAAACAGTAACTTGGGAATGCAGCTTTTGTTTCAAGGTCAGATAAAGGTATAGAATTGTGTTTTTCTTTAATAGATCAACATTATTGCTGATACCAAAATCCAGCTATTTAGATTTGTAGCAGATTATCAGAGAAACTTCTCTATGGACTGGTTTGCATTTGATTCAGATCAGGTACAGTTGCTGAGAAGGAGAGCAAGACAAAGGGTAAAAGGTCACTAGTGACTAATTTTCTGAAAACTAGCAGCTTGTGTAAGTAATAGAACATTTATTGCCTTTCGATGTTGTCCCAGCAATGAGCTAGAAAATCCATAAGAATTCCCAGCCCTAGCCTTTATTAAGGCATAGCCCTGGATTAGTTTAATGTGCAATTTAAAGTCATTGCCTGCCAATAGTTTGCTTACCTTTCTTAAGTAGGGCCATTTTCCATCTCCACTCCCCCAATAAAGTTGTCAAAAAGATTTAAAAAAAAAAAGAGGTATCCTTTTTTTAATCATTTGAGAGAGAATCAGTTTCCAATCTAAGGTATGCACATATCTTTTTATATAGTATGGATTCTGATAAAATGACCAACTCCATGTGAAGCTCTAATTATTCCCATAAATTCACCAGCGTGGAAGATGAGGCCTGTTTCCTTTGTGCTCATCTGCTTCCTGCCCAGGTTGACCAGTCCTTTTGATTCCAGAGCTTGTGAAACATTTACATATCCCAGAACTATTTTATTTAATGCTTTAAAGTATAATTACAATGCCAAAGTAATTTTTAAGACTCAAAGTGTTTTTAAACTAGATAAATTTTAAATATTTAGAAACGAGTGAGTCTTAACATTAACACCATCAGATAAGTGGATAAGAAGGAAAACTAACAGTATTTGATGCTAAGCAGTGTGTATATTTTATCTCTGAATCCACTAAGCAGCTTCATAAAGTAGGCTACATTATCATCTTTTTCAGGATGAGCAAACTGTAATTCTGGAAGTTTCATAAACTAGCCAGAGTCTCAGAACTAAAAGAATTAGTCAATTTCGCTGTAACCCAAATATCCCTAATTCTTTTTACATGACTCTACGCTGTCTTCCAGAAGTATGTTGTGGGTCAGAAAATCCTTCAGGCTTCTGATAAATGTCTTTTATTAAACTAGATCTTTTCAAACCTCTGAAGCATGTTTTAAAATGCCAACAAACTTTTTTTTTAAGTATTTAAAACAATGCTGAGTCCAAGCTCATAGAAAGTAAAGAGCAAGTTTTATAAATAGACGGTTTATAAAGGAAGTTTATTTTCTTTGGACATTTATTCAAGAAAATGAGAATCAATGTATGAACGCAGGTATCAAATGAAGCAGAAAAACAAACAAACAAAACTATGCTGATGCTTCTTTGCTGCTAATTTTCCTGACAGAAGTTATTTTTAAACAATGTTAAAAATTTTACAGTTATAGTTCAATATTATTAAAATTATATTTCAGAGTTAGATATGCGTTTTGCCAAAATCATGAAAATAACAATAGGGTTGGAACCTGGTTTTAATAATGTTGGTATCCTTGTTACCGCATATAGTTCTTGGCACATAAAAGGTGCTTTATGTCTGGGGCTGTATGTAATGGTCAATGAAATACATACCCCCACCTAAAAAGTCATTATAAGCCTTCATACATTTGAAAGCTGTAATACAGAGTATTAAAAAAAAAGTCAGAACTGTTCCCGCTTAGTTTGAACTAAGGTGCTAACACAAAAGATACCAGATCTCTAATGTCTAGTACAGATTTTTCAAAAGAAGTGTTTTAGAGCTGGGTGGGGTGGAGGAGGGATCCTATTTGAAACAACTTTAGCCTAACGATGGGCTCTTTTTAGAAAGAGCTAGATAAATGAATTAAGCGAGACAGTATGTATAACTTAAAGTGAAGACAATGCTGTCTGCATCTCTTTCTCTCAGGGATGGTCTTAGACCATCAACGCACAAGATTGCACACGACGGTGCAATACTGCACAATTGAACATGATGATGTGCTCACTCACCTAGAGCCAGACATCCTGGAATGTGAAGTCAAGTGGGCCTTAGGAAGATCACTACGAACAAAGCAAGTGGAGAAGATGGAATTCCAGTTGAGCTATTTCAAACCCTAAAAGATGATGCTATGAAAGTGCTGCACTTCATACGCCAGCAAATTTGGAAAACTCAACAGTGGGCACAGGACTGGAAAGGGTCAATTTTCATTCCAATCCCAAAGAAAGGCAATGTCAAAGAACGCTTAAACTACCACACAATTACACTCATCTCATACTCTAGCAAAGCAATGCTCAAAATTCTCCAAGCCATGCTTCAACAGTGCATGAACCGTGAACTTCCAAATGTTGAAGCTGGATTTAGAAAAGGCAAAGGAAGCAGAGATCAAATTGCCAACATCTGTTGGATCATCGAAAAAGCAAGAGAGTTCCAGAAAAACATCTACTTATGCTTTATTGACTATGCCAAAGACTTCGACTGTGTGGATCACAATAAACTGGAAAATTCTGAAAGAGATGGGAACACCAGACCACCTGACCTGCCTCCTGAAAATTCTGTATGAAGATCAAGAAGCAACAGTTAGAACTGGACATGGAACAACAGAATGGTTCCAAATTGTGAAAGGAATACATCAAGGCTATATATTGTCACTCTGCTTATTAAACTTATACACAGAGTACATCTTGTGAAATGCCAGGCCGGATGAAGCACAAGCTGGAATCAAGACTGCCTGGAGAAATATCAATAACCTCAGATATGCAGATGACACCACATTTATGGCAGAAAACAAAGAAGAACTAAAGAGCCTTTTGATGAAAGTGAAAGAGGAGAGTGAAAAAATTGGCTTGAAACTCAACATTCAGAAAACTAAGATCATAACATCCAGTCCCATTATTTCATGGCAAATAGATGGGGAAACAATGGAAACAGTGACAGACTTTATTTTCTGGGGCTCCAAAATCACTGCAGATTAAAAGACACTTGCTCTGTGGAAGAAAAGTTATGACCAACCTAGACAGCATTTTTAAAAAGCTTTGCCAACAAAGGTCCTTCTAGTCAAAGCTATGGTTTTTCCAGTAGTCAGGTATGGATGTGAGAGTTGGACTATAAAGAAAGCTGAGTGCCAAAGAATTGATGGTTTTGAACTTTGGTGTTGGAGAAGATTCCTGAGAGTCCCTTGGACTGGAAGGAGATCCAACAAGTCCATCCTAAATGAAATCAGTGCTGAATATTCATTGGAAGAACTGATGCTGAAGCTGAAACTCCAATACTTTGCCACCTGATGAGAAGAACTGACTCATTTGAAAAGACCCTGAAGCTAGGAAAGATCGAAGGCAGGAGGAGAAGGGGACGACAGAGGATGAGATGGTTGGACGGCATCACCGACTCAATGGACATTAGTTTGAGTAAGCTCCGGGAGTTGGTGATGGACAAGAAAGCCTGGCATGCTGCAGTCCAGGGGGCGCAAAGAGTCGACACAAATGAGTGACTGAACTGAATTGAATGCTGTCTGACATTTAAAAACTGGACACCTTGAGCAGTAACAAAGGAAGATTAAATCCTCTTGACTCTCAATCCTGGTGGATCCGTTAAACATTAGAATACTGGCCTGGCTATGTTATTTATTTGAGTGCTTTATCAGAGACCACATTTACCAACAGCTCAAGCAAGAAAAAAGAATGTTTCTCTCACTTCATCCTGGAGGGAAGCAGTTCATCTCTGCTCTTCAAGGATGTCTTGTCTATTAACACTGAGTTTTTAAGGTACTTTTAAGGATGGCTTGCTGCTGCTTTCTTAGGCCATCAGTGGGGAGGGAGGTGAAACAAAGCAGCCATGATGGGAATTCAGATCATGAGAAGGTTTCTGCTACATCAGAGAATACTTAGTACTGTGGATAACATTTTAGTTAGCTTTAAAGTTTGTGTACATGTTCCTGTGGCTGGAGGAAGAGTGGGAGACTCAAGAGGTAGTAACAGCATAACAAGATGTCATGAAGATAGAGAAGTAGATAAATGCAATGCTGATTTGAGGAAGACAAGTCTTTCTGGCTTGTCTACAGAAGTTGTCTGTTCATAAATTGTGTTCCAGCTAACTTTAAAACAATCTATTCTACTGCTGATGGGTATTTGGATAGTTTCCAGCTTTTGGCTAATGCACACAGTGCTGCTATGAGTGTTTGAGTATATGTCCTCAGGTAAACATATGTACACATTTCTGATGGGTATATAAAACTAAGGATAGCTTGGTTACAGGATACAAATAGTGTCTACTTTACTAGATATATTTATCAGCCATTTTGATATGCTCTTTTGTAGTATGTATATTTAGAAAAAACTTTACCCACCTTTTTATTGCTTTCTTTTTAATTTTAACTTCCTATTGAAAAAAACTGGACACCTTATAGGAGCAGTCCATTGTCGGAAGACTTCTAAAAATTATCTTAGAGGGTCTGTAAAACCTGTGGGACCATCTTGAAATTCTATCCAGGTCTGGGAAAGAAAGTATCAACATAAGGAGTGTCAGGAAAGAATTTTTTTCATGATGGAATCATACTTAGCCCAACTCATCTAATAAAATAGTTATCCTTGTACACATTTTATATTTATACTAAATATTTATGTATATACACATATTTTGTTTATATGCCAAAATGAGATTGCATTACAGACACCAGTTTCTTTTTCACTTAATTTACATTATTTTGTGGACATCTCTCCAGTTAAACACATAGACATGTTTCATATTGTAAATATTAACTTGATGCCCTTGCTTTGTTTTAATTCATGCAACCATTCTTTTACTGATGAGAATTTAGGTTGTTGCTGGATTTTTGTCCTCACCATGTTGCTATAAGTATTCTTGCACATGTGTTCTCCTACGTAAATGTGTATGCACATATGTGTATTGTATGTTTGTGTCGTGGTGCTGTCATGTCTGACTATTTGGCTGCAGCCTGCCAGGATCCTCTGTCCATGGAATTTTTCAGGCAAGAATACCAGAGTGGATTACCATTTTCTCCTCCAGATCTTCTCAATCCAGGGATCTAACCCACATCTCTTGTTCTTTTGCATTGATAGACAGATTCTTTACCACTGAGCCACCAGAGAAGTCCCACGCACGTGTGTATGTGTGTGTGTGTGTGTATACATACGTGTGAAGAATTTTATAACAACAATGTATATTGTTGTCATTGTTGTTAATTGCCATGTATTAAATTCCCAAAGTCAGGTTGCTTTATCAATATTTGTATCAATGTTTATGCCCTTGGCTCAAACACATTGTTTAAGTACTCTAGTTCAGGAAGGTCACTTAGCCTCATATATTTTGAAAAGAGTAGATGAAATAGCTCTCATAATGATCAATTCTCATGCACTTTCTGATTTTCTTTCACATTCCTCACTTTTACACTGGTATATATTTGAAAAGCTCTTTGTGATTGTGCTAAACAGGAGTCTTAGAGCCAAAGTGGCATGGTTTCCTTCCACATTAGGAATGTAGTAAGTGTGGTCTGGAAGCAAATTTACTCTTTTTAAATGATTTCTAGGTAAAACATATAATAACAGGTTGCATTTGCTTCTGACTTGAATTTGCTTCTGAACAGCTAATTCAGACTGGTAGTGACTAGAGAGTTCACCTTGAAATCAGCCCACATGTACTCACTAAGATTTAAAAAAATTGCAGGCAAAATATTGCTTTTAAAAAAATCTGTGTTACTCAACCTTTAGACTTTTCTAATTTAATTTGTGTCAGTTTTACAATGGGCATATCCCATATATGTTTCTATTTATGCCTTTCTTTCTCTTACTAATATAAAATTTTGATAAGTGATGAAGGAAAAATTGTAAGACAAGATATTTAGAATTTTTAAGTAGCTGTCTGTTGAACTGCAGAACAGCATATGGGTCATCTGCTTGCATTCCTCCTATAGGAATAGGAGGAATCTGCCTATTCCTCCAAGAGCAACTTCCACCAAATCTTCTGTTGCTTCTCTTGGTTGTGGCGCACTGGCCTTCATTCAACTTCTTGAACATACCAGCTCTTTGGGTTCAAGGCCTTGGCATATGCTATTTCCACCCCTGGAAAACTCTCCTTCTTTCTGTCTTCCTAAATTCTTTCCATCTGATTAATCTCCTCCTATCTTTCATATCTTGACCCAGACATTATTTCCAAGGAAGGCTTTCCTAAGCCCCCTACACTGTGCCAACTTTCTGTCATACTCTTTCAATGCATGTTAACCCATTTCTTCATAATACTTATCTCAGTTTATAATAATATCTATTATCTGTGTGATTATTTGATTTATACCTATCTCCTCATAAGCTTATGAGAGGTTTCTATTTTTTCCTTATTAATGTATCCCAGGAATTTAGTACAATGTCTTTCATATGGCAAGAATTCAATAAATATTTGCAGAAAAAAATAAAATATATTCATACTTTCCTTGGGCTTTCCTAGATCCATTTTGAGATAATATGATATTCTAAATGGAATGTGCAATGGAGGGATTTGTGTAGTTCTATGTCGGGAAAGGCTCTCCTTATAAAAAAATAAATCAATAAATAAAATATGTTTACATCAAAATAAAATAGGAAAACATTGATATCAGAAAGGCTACTCACATGAGTGAAAAAGCTATTCAAAATTTATTCATTTCTCAGTGATGTTCTAGATGATGACTAAGGGTGACATATATAGGGTCTACCAACATTTCACTGGACTTCCTGACCTTGACATTGAAAAGAGAACTTACTTGAAGGGTTGGGACACAATAAAATCCTACGGCAGCTAGACAGAGAAAATCTTTCTAAATACTTGAGTGTACTTTTGTATTTCAGACATTGGTAGCAGCTTGGCTTCCTGGAGGAAATAAATGTGGGTGGAGCACACTGAACAAGACACACTGTGGTGTTAAGAGTCTAGCAGAACCTGTACCACCTGGAGGCAGCAGCCCATTCAAGAGTTTTGAATTTCACACAGAGGCCCCAGAAAGCCACTAAAGATATTAAAGTGAGACGTATATGGTAAGACTTATGTTTTGCAAAGATTTTTGGCTGCTCTATGAGAGTAAGCAAACATTCATTCAAGGAAGCATGTTGAGAGGTAAAAGATGATGGCAGACAGGGATCATGTGACCACAGTAAATACAGAGAGAAATAGATACAGTTGAGGGGAACATATCAATGATGAATCTTAGATTTATATCTTGAGGAAATGAGTAGATTAAGTAACTGACACAATTTGCTGCAATGAAAGTGAGTCAAGAAGAAATAAGATTAGGGAAAAATCAAGAGTAGTTTCTGGGCAAAATACCTATTAGACATCCAGCTGAATCTATGGATGGGAGGCACAGATGAACGATCTACACTGGAGATACAAAAGTAAGTAACACTCACATGAGAACATCACTCGCAATGATGGTGCAGAGGAGACTGGGAAGGGGTTGCAAATGTATTGGTAGGGAAGGTGAGAAATATGTCACCACAAAGAAGGAACCATCATGTTTGGCAAATTATGGGGAGTAAAATGTAAGACGGAAATAGGAAAAAAATGCTATTTTATTTTGGATCTTTGTCAGCTTGGGCTGCCATAACAGAATATCATAGACTGAGACAACAGAAATTTATGTTCTCAAAGTTCTGGAATCTAGAAGTCCAAGAGTTCGGCACTATTCATTGTGAAAACTCCCACTTCACTCTTTAGATGGTCGTATTTTCGCCATAGCCTCATGTGGCTGAGGAATCATTTCTCTCATGTCTCTTTTATAAGGACACTGACTTCATTCATGAGGACCCTTCCTGCGTGAACTAATTACTTCCCCCAAACCCCACCTCCAAATACCTTAGCACTGAGGATTAAAGTTTCAATATATGGATTTTGGGAAAACAAATTCAGTCCATAGCAGATCTGGTAACCTGGATATCATGAGTCATTTTCAATTGAATGGTAGTGCTTGGAAGAAGATTGATTAATTATTTTCATTGAAATGAGCTGAATATTCCAGGACATTCACTTTACAGTTAAGATTTAAAATTTTTTCACTGTGTATGCCATACTCAACTTGCAGTATTTATTAGCATTTAATTTTAAAAAGTGTCGCTGATTAAAAATCATAGTTCACATAAAAATGCTCTGGAGGGAAAAAATGTCAAAATCTGACAACCATGTGTCTATGTTCCTGAATGGCAATAATCAGTTGGAGCTCACTGGTCTACCCTGTTGCATGGTTGCCTCTGCTTCCAGTTTACTAGAGGCCCAATCACCTCATGCCATTTCACGCCACCACTTACTTCATGTCACCTTCCCATCTGCATGGCTGCAAGCAACTTAAGGAAGAAACTGTGTGCCTTCTTTCTTATACTCCACGATGCCTAACACAGAATGTCATACAGGGTAAGCAACTCAATAACATTCTATTAAATCAAGTTGATTCAGGTTAATAAAATTGAGTAGCTTCAAAGAGACACTGGTAAATATATAAAAAAGAATTTTTAAGGAAGCTTCGAGGACAAGCTGACTTTACAAGTTAGTGAATATTTGATCTGGCCATTTTTACTCTTATAGATAGCTTGCTACACAGTTCAGACTCTGTATTTTAGTTACTGTTTCAATCTGTGATCATATCTGATACGGTTAATATTTTAAAAATAACTACTTTCTCTTAAATAATTTCTAATTTGTGAAAGTTTTTATTGGCGTACAACATAGTCAATGCAATTTCCAAAGGTTGTGTCAAATTTTTGCTCCTTCTTATCCTGGTAGACAATAGGAACAAATTTAGTGACTTGAGAGAATGAGATAGATTCTATCCTTGAGGACCAGAAAGACATATGGTACCAACATGCATCAGGGCAAGAAAGAGGTCTTTTATGTAGCCTATCCTAGTAATATAATTGATGGGCAGAAGACAGATTCCCACTGCCAACCTCCTACCACATATGTCCTAAATTTGCTTCTACATTGTAGAAAGAGTATGTATATTTATATCTCTTTCACAAGTACTCTGAGAGCTAAAAATTAAAACACATGATACTTTGTGCTAGCTTAGAGCCCAGCACTATTTTATTTAATGCATATCCTGTCCTTCTTTAAATTTTATCAGTTAGCCGTTGACAACCTCTTATACATAAACCATCTTGGAATGTAATCAGTAACTCTCATGTTAGTGTGAATCACATTGTTATTCTCTTGACACCTACAGCAATATATCTCAGTGCTCACTGGAGTGGAGCAGAAAACTGAGACATCATAGAGCAGAAAAGATGAGATGCCAGAAGGCTTCAAACTGCAGAAGACCAGAGAGAGAGAGGGATGGACAACAAAGGCAAAAGTGATTATTTCAATTTTCTGTCTGGGTTTGTACACCCCTAGACGAGAATACCATCACCTAAAGGCTCTCCTCCCTAGTATTGTTCATGATTAATCTGTTTCTTTCATATGGAAAATCCAGATGTATTTGTTTCCTTTCTGGATCATCAGATTGTATAAATGAACAAATCTCTTATTTCTATAGCAATTCCTATGTCCTAAGGTGTGATCCAAGAAGTTTCTGAATCTATATGTGTGTGTGCGTGCACACATCTGTTCATGTAATTTCACTTTAAATGGTAAAGTGTAGGTGAGACTTTGAAAACCTGCTCATGTTCTACAGATAATGGTTTGAATACAATTTTCTCCACATGTGCTATCATTGTTTTCAATCCTGATAGTGAGACTGACTTAAACATAAAACACACTTACAAATTTAAAAAATGCCCAACTAATTTATTTTAAAATGATCTAAGAGCATAAACTGACAATTTACAGGAGAAGGACTCTAAAGAATTAATAAATATATCAACCAACCTCATTAGTAAATAAAAAATTCACATTAAGCAGCATGATGGCCAATAGATTTAAAAGTCTGACAATACCCAATATTGTTAAAATGTAGGAAAAATCATAGTTTAATACTGAGTGAAAGTGAAAATTCTTACAACAAATTTTGGAGACTTGATTTTTGCAATATCTGGTAAAACTGAGAATTTTCACCACTTCAGTTCAGTTCAGTCACTCAGTCATGTCCGACTCTTTGCAACCCCATGAATCGCAGCATGCCAAGCCTCCCTGTCCATCACCAGCTTCCAGAGTTCACTCAAACTCATGTCCATTGAGTCGGTGATGCCATCCAGCCATCTCATCCTCTGTCGTCCCCTTTTTCTCCTGCCCTCAATCCCTCTCAGCATCAGAGTCTTTTCCAATGAGTCAGCTCTTCGCATGAAGTGGCCAAAGTACTGGAATTTCAGCTTTAGCATCATTCCTTCCAAATAAGTCCCAAGGCTGGTCTCCTTCCGAATGGATTGATTGGATCTCCTTGCAGGCCAAGGGACTCTCAAGAGTCTTCTCTAACACCACAGTTCAAAAGCATCAGTTCTTCGGCACTCAGCCCTCTTCACAGTCCAACTCTCACATCCATACATGACCACTGGAAAAACCATAGCCTTGACTAGACTCTTAAGACCCAACAATTTTACACTTCAATAAATACCCTAGAGATAGTTTCACTCAGAACTATAGACAAAGAAACAAGCAAGAATGTTCATAGTGGCCTTGTTTATAATTGCACAAAGTTGGAAGCAAATCGATATTCATCAACTTGAAAACTGATCAGTAATAACAGTATATTCACATAACTAGGTGTGTTTTCAGCCATGAAAATGAATAGACTTTATGTCAGATTAATCTCTCAAAGATAATATTGAATGATAAAATAGATTGTGAAGATTTTAAAAACTGCCAGGCCATGACACATGTTTTTCCTAGATATAAACATATATAGTCAAAGTTTCAAAATCATATAAAGAATTAATAAAACTTTTCTAGACAGTTTATTTTCAAGGAAAGGGGAGTACAAAATGGAGTTCAAATTTATTATAAGACTTTATTAAAATTTTTTGACTCAGAATTTTAGGAATTTCTAGTAAGTAAATCTACACTGTGTTGGTAATATTTAGTCTCTATAATTTTATTCATGTATAAAATACTACACAACAAAAGTATGTCAGAGTGTATTATCTGTGCAGACTTAATGTTTCCACAGCATGAAGCACAAGCATCTGTTATAACAGTAACCACATTCTGTTAAGATTATCTCCTTAAGACATTAAGTTTATCGCTTTACGACATTAAGACATTATTGACGCCACCAATCTAGGACTGTTTCTTATTCAGTTTTTAATTTATTGCCTCAATAATTGTTGGTGAATGACTATAACAACTTTATTATAATATTAGAAATAAAGGTTGCAAAATTACACATAAAATTAATAGTATACTGATCAATATTACAGTAAAGAGATTATAAAACATGGGTCTCTACATAAAGGTTTTCTCCTTTCTCCAGCTCCCATCTCAATTATAGGATGTCATTTTATTACACTGACTTTTGCTGATGGTATGAGATGACTTCACAAAATACCATGTATCTGGTACACATATACAAATGAATTCTGCAATATAGTTTATCGTCATGACTGTAAATGAATAAGCAAACATTTTAACTGAATTTTATACTTGTATTTTCTCTGAACAAGGGCAATAGTTTAGGAGTAGTAAAAAACTGAGGAATCCTTTCAATCATTCATTCTTAAAATTTTTTTTTCTTTACTGAAGTATAATTGATTTATAATGTGTTAGTAAAACATTGTACAGTAACTTTTTTTTTAAACTAGTACCTGTTTATTGTAAATCAAAACATTATCACAAATAAGATTACCTGTACTTGATAGTATACATGTTTCAATGCCATGTACAGTAACTTGTGACAAGCACTTCTAGTTAATTTCAATTTTTTATGATCAGATAAATATTTTGTTATGATTACCTGCCTGCTCAATCTCAGTAGTGTGCAACACTTTGTAACCATATGGACTCTAGCTCACCAGGCTCCTTTGTCTGTAAGATTTTCCTGGCAAGAATACTGGAGTGAGTTGCCCGTTTTTCCTCCAGGAGAGCTTCTTGATCTAGGGATCGAAGCTGCATCTCTTGCGTTTTTGTTATGGCTAACCAGGAGCTAGTTTTGAATTTTTAAATCAAAAGAAAAAGATTGACCATTATTACTAAACTTTAAAAACAATACCATTAAGAAAATAAAAACTAAAACAGTTCTTATGTAAATATTTGATGTATTGATGTACATATATTGAGCATTTAAACTGGTTAAGAAAGTGTTTCCACAATCTGGAGGACACTCACCACCACTCCCCATAACCCAGCGTGCATTGTTACCATTGACTTTGATAGCTCCAAGATATTCTAATAAAGCTCAAGCATTTAGAACCAAACATGAATCAGCAACATTTCTGGATAACCCAGGAGTGAATGAACAACATCCACAAAGATTCTGGCATAAAATTATCTTTGTAAGCATACACAATTAAAAAAAAATTAGATTTAAAAACATTATTTTGTTTCCTGGAAACTAATCTGAGACTGGAAACATGACTATCAAATAGTAGAATATTTTCTTCTAGTAAAACATTAAGAGAAAGATCAATATGTAAATAGATTAATTTAAAAATCCACAAATATAGACGGAGGGTAGCAGAACACCTCTTACCAGACGGTGGTATATCCTCTCTGAATCCTTATGATTCAAAGGAGCAGGTTTATAAATCACTAGCCCAGAGGATCTGTTTCTGATAATGGTGGGAAAGCATTTATTAGACTAGCATTTATTTATTCTCCCACAAATAATAATTATAAACTTTGGACAAAATATAGAAACAACTCTTTGAAGGTATCAAATTCTGGCAGAAACTGTATTCTGTTTAACCCTTAAAAGAAGAAAACTGCAATGAATGATATGTAGGTTGAAAGGGCATTTCACAACACAGATAAATGAATCAGCCAGAACTTAAACAGAAAGCCACAGTTTTATTGGCCATAGAAGTAACAGGAGATATTTGCAACTGCAAAAGCAGTTAGAAATTAAAGAAGGGTCATCTGGATACAATGGAGTTACAGAGGAAAAAGCTCCAAAATGTAAGTATAGGTTTTCTTCTAATCCGTGTCTTCAACTGTATATTATGCACACATGGGCAAGAATCCAAAAGTCCAAGGGAGCTAACCAGATTTTTCAGCAAATGCTTACCACAGAGGGAACAAAGGCTCAATCTATTACTTATGAGGTAATGTACATGTATTTTCTAACATTTGTATAATTGGTTCCTAGAGTTGAGAAGAGACAGAATGATGTAAAAAAAAGTGTATTTTAACAAATATAGGCCAAAATGTTTCACATTTGATAAAAATACCATCCCAAGAAGCAAAGTATCTAGATAAGCCATAAAGAAGACCCCACCTTCACACACTGTAGTCAAATTGCTAAAAATAAAAGCTGAAGAGATAAGTCTTAAGAGCAGTCAAAAGGAAAGGACAAATGAAATAAAGGGAAACATATCAGAATTATAACTGACTTCTAATCAGAAATAATAGCATAAGAAAATGTAAATGGCATATTTAAAATGCAGAAATAATAGAACCTATCTACATGAGATTTTTTACCCTGAAAAAAAAAACCTTCAAAAAATTAATGTGAAATAAGGAATTTTCAGCATTCACATGAAAGCTGAGGAAAATTGTCACCAGCATAGATACATGACAAAAAAGAAATGCTAAAGATGTTCTTCAGGTAGAATAAAATGATACGAGATGGAAAACTGGATTTATTAGAAAAAAAGATCACAAGAAATAATAATAAATATTCTTTTACTAATTTTCTTTTTTTAATATAAAGTTATTTATTTTAATTGGAGGTTAATTACTTTACAATATTGTATTGGTTTTGCCATACATCAATATGAATCTGCCACAGGTATACACGTGTTCCCCATCCTGAACCCCCCTGCCTCCTCCCTCCCTGTACCATCACTCTGGGTCATCCCAGTGCATCAGCCCCAAGCATCCAGTATTGTGCATTGAACCTGGACTGGTGATTTGTTTCATATATGATATTATACATGTTTCAATGCCATTCTTCCAAATCATCCTACCCTCTCCCTCTCCCACAGAGTCAAAAAGACTGTTCTATATATCTATGTCTCTTTTGCTCTTGCATACAGGGTTATCATTACCATCTTTCTAAATTCCATATATAAACTATTTTTCTTTTTAAACTCAACTGCCAATATAAAGCAAACCTAACAAAGCATATTGAGTATATAACGTAGAGAAATAGAGTAAACGACAATAGCAACATAAAAATGGAAGGCTGTGAAAGGGAAATATAGTTCTGCTGTCTTAAGTTTCTTATATCAAACATTTGATATAATATTATTAAAATATAATATTGTGATAAATTGTAACTCAGAGTGCAATTTATAGAAAAGTCACCAAAAATAATACAAAGAGATACATTTAGAAAGGTAATACTCAACTAAATACTCAAAGAAAATACTCAACTAAACCAAAGAAGAAAGAACAAGGGAAAAATGAATAATGGACAAATGCAAAGAATATTTACAAAAGAGATACTTTACTTTGTTTTTCTAAAACAGTGCAGATTTTTATTTAATATCTTTTAAAATTTTATTTATTTGGCTGTGCTGGAACTTGACTGTGGCATGAAGGATCCAATTCCTTGACCAGGGATTGAACTCAGGCCCCTTGCACTGAAGACACAGTCTTAGCCACTGGCCCACAAGGATAAAAGAGACACTTAAAATTTAAGGATACCACCAAATAAATTAAGATGATATACAAAGATTTACCATAAAAACAATAAACTTGTAAAAGATGAATTGTCTATATTTATATCAGATAATTAGATGAATAAATCAAATATAATCACAAATGATCATTTTCTAAGTAATAACTTAGTTTCCAATAAGACATAAGACTCCTAAGTGTGCATACACCTAATCACCATTTTTCAAAGTACAGAAAACAAAAATTTAAAAGAACTAAAGAAAAACTGAACACCGAAGACTTGATGCTTTTGAACTGTGGTGTTGGAGAAGACTCTTGAGAGTCCCTTGGATTGCAAGGAGATCCATCCAGTACATTCTAAAGGAGATCAGCCCTGGGTGTTCTTTGGAAGGACGACACTAAAGCTGAAACTCCAATACTTTGGCTACTTCATGCGAAGAGTTGACTCATTGAAAAGCCTCTGATGCTGGGAGGGATTGGGGGCAGGAGGAGAAGGGGATGACAGAGAATGAGACGGCTGGATGGCATCACTGACTCGATGGACGTGAGTTCGGGTGAACTCCGGGAGATGGTGATGGACAGGGAGGCCGGGCGTGCTGCAGTTCATGGGGTCGCAAGGAGTCAGACACAACTGAGTGACTGAACAGAAAAATCCACAGTGATACAGATTTTAATTTCTATCACCCAGTTATTATTAGAACAAACAGACAAAAAATAAGTAAATAAAAGATTTGAATAAAGTACTAATCAAATGGAATTAACTGATGTTTCTAGATTTATATCAAAAAGAAAAATGAACTATGTAGGAATGTTTATAGCAGCATTAGCCATAATTATCCAAACCTGAAAATAAGCCAAAGTGCTATTAAGGAAATAATAGGTAATTGGAGGAAATATGGAACACTCAATAATGCTAAGGTGCCCTTTTTTCCCCCAAATTATCTATGAATTCAATACCATCTCAATCATTAGGCCATTTTCTTTCCTGTTAAGAAAATGACAATTTGAGTCAAAGTTTTACATGGAAATGCAGAAGAACGTAAGTAGCTGAAGTAATTTGAAAAAGGACAAAAAAATTGGTGAGTTATAGGGTTTAGAGGTCTTCCCAGATAGCGCTAGTAGTAAAGAATCTGCGTGCCAATGCAGGAGATGCAAGACATGAGGGTTCCATCTCTGAGTCAGGAAGATCCCCTGGAGTGGGAAATGGTACCCCACTCCAGTATTCTTGCTCGAAGAATTCCATAGGTAGAGGAGCCTGGCAGCCTACAGTCCATGGGGCCTCAAAGAGTCTGGCAGGACTGAGCGACTGGGCACAAAGATACTGTTTAGAGGCTTAAAGTTACAATAAACCAGACTGTGTGGTATTGGGCACTGGAAAGACAAAGAAATCAGTGGAACATGACACAGAGTCTAGAGGTAGATCCACATACATGTGGTCAGTTGACTTTCACCCAAAATAATTTAATTGCGAAAAGATGCTCTTTTCAACATATGGTGTTAGAAACCCTGAATGTCTCTGTGTAAAACAAGAACCACAAGTCTTGTCTCATGCCTCACTGAAAAATTAATTTAGGTAGAAAGCCCAGAAATAAAACCACGTACCTATGGTCAATTAATCCATGACAAAGGAAGCAAGAATACACAATGGAGAAAGAACAGCCTCTTCAATAAGTGGTGCTGGGAAACTGGACAGCTCCATGTAAAAGTATGAAATTAGAACACTCCCTAACACAATAAACACAAATAAATTCAAAATGGATTAAAGGCCTAAATGTAAGGTCAACCACCATAAAACTCAGAGGAAAACATAAGAAAAACATTGTGACATAAGTCAGAGCAAGATCTTTTTTGACCCAAGTCTGAAAGTAATAAAAAAAGAAAAACAAAAATAAACAAATGGGACATAATGAAACTTGAAAGCTTTTGCACAGCAAGGGAAACCATAAACAAGATGAGAAGACAACCCTCAAAATGGGAGAAAATATTTGCATACAATAACTCTTAAAGTCTTTTTTTTCCCCCGGAAGGTCCACTTTTTAAAAATTATTTATTATAATTGGGGGCTAATTGCTTTACACTATTGCAGTGGTTTTTGCCATGCTGCTGCTGCTGCTAAGTCGCGTCAGTTGTGTCCGACTCTGTGTGAGCTGGTAGACGGCAGCCCCCCAGGCTCCGCCGTCCATAGGATTTTCCAGGTTTCTGCCATACATTGACATGAATCAGCCTTGATGCAGGCGTTCAGCTGATCCCACTAGGACTCCGCTCTCTCCCTGCTTCTCCCCAACGCTTGCTTCATCCTCCGGCCTGAGACAGTTCTCCCCTGGAGGGCGCAAGGTGGCGTGGGCAGCTCCAGCCTCACTCCCCTGGGTAGGTCCACTTTTAAACATTTGATGTTTGTACCTTTAAGAGAAAAGAATAGAGAGACAATCCCCTTTTTCAAATAGAATTTCAAACGCTGAAACCACTGGAATAGTGTTTTGAGAGCAGTGGAAATGCCGGAGGTGAGGGCTGGGAATGGCACAGTGTGGTCCTTTCATTCTTCTCCCTTGCTTGTCTAACAGGACTTCTCTTGGGGTGGCTGGGGTAAATGAACTGAATTGTACTACTGATCATTTATGAAAGTTCATCTTACTATGCATAGTATTTGTTATCTTCAGATTTACAATAAATACCTGAAGTCAAGTTGAGAGTCTCTAGTTTACAAATGTAGGAACTAAAGTAGCAATTATGTGATTTACTTCATCAATGAAAGAACTAGGACGAAATTCAACAGGTCAATTATGTTTAGAAATTCTTCTCAGGAATCTCAATTCAGTAATAAAACTTTTAAAGATCTGCCACCCAAATCTAAAAATATTTTTCCATGATTTGAAAATAAATGTTCAATATTTTATAATGTAACACTATATAAATTAACACATGTTCTAAATTGGTTTAATTAGTAATCCTCCTTTATAAAGAAGTAATTCTGTCACTTAACTATTTCTCATTGATCCATTCATCCATTGAGCATGGACTTCCCTGGATTTGAGATCTTTTAGCAAAATTAGAACACCAACGTAGAACTCCACAAATACTTAACTCTTATGGGTGGAGTCATGTGCCCTTAAAAAAGAAACCCAAATATCTCAGAGTTTGACCTTATTTGAAAGGAGGATTGTTGTAATTAGTCAAGATGATGTCATACTTAGTAGAATATATCCCCAATCCAGTATGGCTGGTGTCCCTATAAGAAGACAGCCACGTGAAGACAAAGACACACTGGAGAACATCACGTAATGATGAAGGCAGAGACTGTCGTGATGGAGCTGGGAGCCCAGCGACACTAAAGAGCCCAAAGGATTACTTTTTCACTTTGCAATTGTTTTGTTTTTTATAAAGTTGTAACTACTGATTATATTAAAACTTGAAAAGTTCTTCCTATGTTTTTTTCTCCTAGCATACTAATTACTAGCTCCAATACAAGATTTCTTTTGCCTTTTAAAAGGTTTTGGAAGCACTTACCTGAAGAAAGCCAACTCCAGTTTGCTTTTTGCAGTAAGCATTTATGTTTGTTGGTAAGGAGATTACAGGGGTCGAATAGATTTTTCAAAACTTAATTTTAATCATCTATCTTTGCGTATTTTCATTGCTGAGAAAACTCACCGGTTAACATTTTCTTAGCCCTGCAGTCTTGTGAGGATATTATGAACTTCTGACCATTGAATGGAGTCAGCTATTTGGCAGATCTGCTTAGGATCTGTTTTCACAACGTGGAACTTATTTCACACCACCTTTCTCATTCAGGTTTGCACTGAAGCTTCCCCACCCTTGGGCATGATAGCAGTGTTATGACACTGGCTTCAATAAGCAACTTTTTATGGTGTTTAATCATGTGCAAATGTGTTAAAATTGGTAGTTTTTAGCGAACAGTTATGGAACATATTACCGTAAGGCATTTGTTCATGGCGTGACAATGATTGGCCCTTGGCCACTTAAATGTTTTATTTAATAATGTGGGAATTTCAGTGTGTTTTCCTTTCATTATTTTTAACTTGAAAACAGAAACGGAAAGCCCCTTCTTTTAAGTTAAAACTTTACTGCCTACAGTCTGTCAAAAGCAATATAAGCATCTGGATTTTGGAGAGAGGCTTTTGCAAGATGTTAATTTAATAGACTGGCATGTTTCATGCATGCTTTCTGTATTTTGTATGCTTGAAGCTATCTACAGTGACCACCCAGGAATGATAGACTTATTTTCGAGGTTGTGCACCAAAGAGCAAAAACCTTTGTTCAGATAGTAATACAAATGCTGGATTCAGTTTAATTTCATTACACTTAACACAGTGCTTGAAATGCCAGATAGTCATCCATGTATACTAAAGAATGGGATATAACTTCTTAAGATAAAACTTTGCTACTCCACAAACTGCACTAATTTTTACTTCCCTCTCTCCAGACTGTCTCACAAAATGGTTTTCTATGAAATATAAGATGTCCAGCAGATACTGTAAAATTTTCAAATAATTGCTGAAAGTAATCTTGTGTTTCCAAAAAGTAGAATTTTTGATCAAAATGAAATACTGTAATATTCTGCTTGATTTCCATAGGGACAGAGCACTGTATATTTTAATGTTTACTGTTCTGAAAGAATAAAAATATTCTTTATTTTCAAAGAGCACAGCTTAGTACTGTTATTTAGTATCTGAAATGAATCTTTCAGCCTGACTTCAGAGACTTTTCATGAGATTTAGCTCTTAAGTTTAGACTTACCTTCCTCTCTATTAAAAATAATGATTAACTATAAGAAACCAAACTTAAGCTTTAATATGCACATTAGACTTGCTTAGTTTCAAATTTTTAAAGGTCTGTTAAAATCTGTTTTCAGTGTACAATTTATACATAGCACAAGTTTGTTTTAGTGGTCTGCAAATTCATTTACAGAACTAAGGTATTGATCCAAAGTGAACAGATGGGAAAGAAGACCTTTATGTTGGGGCTATTTGGCTTTAAGATGGGGATACTTAGGGGTCTTGATCCAATTAAGTATGCATCTAGGAGAGGAAGATGATAAGAGGGAAGCTGAATGCATCCAGAGCTCTACATGCAGAACAGCTATTGGCAGCCTTGGTAGATACCACATTCTTGACAACTGCCCATTAAGGCCCAGTCTGCAAGACTAATAATCTCTGTAGACAGCTGCTGCAGGGAAGACAGAGGAACCTCTTAGACACATCCATAGGTAACTACCCAGAGCTTCCATCTTCAAATGGAAAGCAGGGGCTAACTCTGCTAAGTGTAAAATGCAAAATCTAAATATTATAGTCAACTCATTATATGCATCCTGAGGAATTATTTAAATATTTGTGTTGTTATTGTTGTTCAGTCACTAATTGCTGTCCAGCTCTTTGTGACCCCATGGACTGGAGGACACCAGGCTTCCCTGTCCTTCACTATTTCCAAGAGTTTGCTCAAATTCATGTCTATTGAGTTGGTGATGCTATCGAACCATTTATTCCTCTGCCACACTCTTCTCTTTTTGTCTTCAACCTTTCCCAGCATCAGGATATTTTTCTATAAGTCAGCTTTTCATGTCAGGTGGCCAAAGGATTAGAGTTTCAGCTTCAGCATGAATATTCAGGACTGATTTCCTTTAGGATTGACTGGTTCAACTTGCAGTTCAAGGGACTCTCCAGAGTCTTCTCAAGCACCACAATTCAAAAACATCAATTCTTCAACACTCAGCCTTCTTTATGGTCCAATTTGCACATCTATACATGACTACTAGAAAAACCATAGCTTTGACTATGTGGGCCTTTGTCAACAAAGTGATGTCTCTGCTTTTTAATATGCAGTCTAGGTTTGTCATAGCTTTCCTTCCAAGGAGCAATCATCTTTTAATTTCATGGCTGCAGTCATCATTTGCAGACATTTAAGCCCTTGAAAATTTTTAATTAGACTTTTAAAGTGATTCTTCTACTGATGCTTTAATAGAAAGATTTTAAATATTATGGAAAATGCTATTCAAATGAGACCAAGTTCTTGGGCTAAAGTACAGGTATTTTTGCAAAATACATTATCTTGTTTGATAAATTATTTTTATTATAAAATAACATGTACTAATTTTAGAAAATTTAAAGTATATTTTAAAAAGGCATAAGGAAGAAAATAAAAAATCACTTATAANTTGAATAGTGGTAACATTTCAGTATGCCATAAAATACAAAATGTATATAATATGCCAGCATGTTATATATATACATTTATATACATGTATATAAATGTATATGTAAATATGCTTCTTTGTAATAGGACTGATGAATTTTTATTGCAAACTATGTGTTTCCATTTTTAGAAATCCCTAGTTCCTAATTTTCTTGCTACATTGATCATAAGAGCAGTACTTATTTGATTAGGAGTTTGGTGTTTCATTATTGGGCTTCCCTGGTGGCTCAGGCAGTAAAGAATCTGCCTGTAATGCAAGAGACCCCAGTTGGATCCCTAGGTTGGGAGGATCCCCTGGAGAAGGGCATGGCAACCCACTCCAGTATTCTTGCCTGGAGAATCCCATGGACAGAGAAGTCTGACAGGCTGTAGTCCATGGGATCTCAAAGAGTTTCCATTACTAAGGGCAAGCTGTGAGTTCTAATGCTCCCTAAGAAGAGGAAATGCCACTTTTAGAGAGGAGGAGAAACTATAAGGCCCATCTCTTCTGAACTTGAAAGTGAAAGTGAAAGTGAAGTCACTCAGTCCTGTCCGACTCTTTGTGAACCCATGGACTGTAGCCCACCAGGCTCCTCCGCCCATGGGATTCCCCAGGCAAGAATACTGGAGTGGGTTGCCATTTCCTTCTCCAGGGGATCTTCCCTACCCAGGGATTGAACCCAGGCCTCCTGCATTGTGGGCAGACGCTTTAACCTCTGAGCCACCAGGGAAACCCTGAACTTGAGTAGTACAGAGGGAAGAAATGTAGAGGCAAAAGGAATTAGTTGAGTGCTAGCACTTTATTCCCACCCCACCTTGGACAAACTTTGAAAGAGTGGGATGGAATGATCTTGAGGTCATCAGAACTAGTGTCCACTTCCTTAGGCAAATGTAGGAAAGCATGCAAGCATCTAGAAGAAGCCCATGTCCAGTTTGGTACCATGACCAACGAAGTAAATGATCAGTAGCATAGCAATGACAGTAAGAGATGAGCCTCACAGGACTGCTGGCTTCCCATGGCCTTTGAAAGGTTAACTGGGGTGCAGAAATCTCAGTGAGCTTCCTAGAAGGGATGCATAATTTTAAGATTAGTTGGGTGTACCCGTAGAAGCAAGGCGCATGGACAAGGAGGTCACAGTGATCAGGGACACTGAAATTCAACATGAGTAGTCAAGGCCGTGAACCTGAATGGTGGGTAACAACCTGAAATCCCAAGAGAGCAGATGGGACTAGTGTCTCCATGATGAACACAAGAGCAATGGCAGGAAGAACCGAGCTGCAGAGATTAGTACAGATAAAAAACCATATTGGGAAAAGGAGGTCTTTTTCCTCAACAGTCAGAAAGTCATATAATTTTCCATCTACCCATATGTCTCCTACAGAGAATCAGTCTACATGGGGATGTGAGGGAGAAGAGGGAAATTCCAAAACCTAAGCATTTGCCCCAAAGATACTAGAACTTTTGAATGAACTCAAAGTGGAAAACCTCACTGCTATTAGCAAGTAAATTTATCCTGATATATCTATCTCCACTAGCCCAGCAGCACGGGAAATAGGAAATTGGATCACTTGTAGAGAATAAAAAAGCTAAATTTATTTTCCATCTGTGGAGCAGAGTTTCAGTATGCAACTCCGATACATGTATGTGAATCTTTCAATCATCTGTGTGTATGTAAAATAAAAATTAATAGAACCTATTATTTTTAGCTTGTAAAATGTCACAGTCTTTCTATGTCTTCTAGTTTCAGGTCTATATGATCATATATTAAATGTGCCATACTTATTTAACTAATCCTCTTTTATTAGACATTTATATTCTTTGCTTTTTTGTTTTATAAATGTGAACATTCTAAAATTAGCATTTTTCAAAAGCTAAATTAGATGGTGATATTTCATAACATTAAAGGATTAGATACATAAAAGCTTATTAATTAAAATAATGGTTAACATTTTAGCATCAAAGTATACATTCACATTTATATAAGATCTTGTTATTACATAGTCTTCCAAATCCTTACCCAGGAATATCTTACTTGAAAATATCTTCTCAGAACTTTAGAAAGTAGTCTCATTGAATAGGATCCAGAATAGACACGGATTATAGTAAACTTCACCAATCATAAGAACAAGAATAATTTTGTACTAAAAATAAATTTTAACAATAAAGAGGATGGGAAATTGGAAATAAGATGTTGGTCATTATCAGAAGAAGGAAAGAATGGTGGGTTATTTAAAGGCAAAAGTGGAAAAGTTGTTATCATTTCCAGTGAACATAGAGCAACTCTTAGATCAAGTTTCTAATAGCTAAAATGTGGGGTGGGGGACTGGTTAATTCAGAGAAAACTTATTTATACATACATAATTTCTATGCATCAGTTTGAAAGAGGAGATGTCTTCTACACATTTTCCCCCCTGCCTTTTCTTTTACTACATTGCAGATCAACTGTCTTAATTTACCCCAGAGATAGTCAGTGGCCACATGGGAAGCTTTGCTTTGATTCATGCACTTTAATTCTCATTAAAGCAAGTGTAAGTTTGGTTATGGCACATTGCTTTGAAAGCAGTTGGGATGGTGAGGGACAATGAGAGAGTGTGTAAAAGAAACAACTGGTTCATATTCTGGGAACACTGCCAGCGTTTGATTCAAAACCAGAACAAGTGCTGGCTGTCAGCTGAATCTGTGCTTAAAATAAAAGGAGGCTCATAAGAGCCTAGATTAACAGGAAGGAGGAACGATCTGATGCTGAAACCTTAGTACAAGTAGCTGAAAATGGTGGGTGCTATCTCTGCATATTTTGTGGCTTTTAATATGATTGCAGAAGACTTAGCTGATAAAATAGGAGATAGAATTTCCCTAACCCAAGTGGCCTATGAAATATTTCATTGGTAATATTTATGAAAACTGAGTTTATGAAAAACAAGAAGGATCACAAATAAAATTATCATAAAACATTTAGAGCAAGTTCAGAAATGGCTGCCAGCCCATGTCTCATATTAACTGATGGTGTAAAAAAATCAATGAATTGTAGGTATCCAGTGACTACATTTAAAAAATTTGCTATAATCTCATTAATTCTGATATTTGAGGATTAAGATGTGAGCTGGGCCCAGGTTCTCTTACATACTTTTCAAGAAGAAATCAGTTTGGTACACCAATTAATTTTATTATAAGCAAGTATAAAAGGGAATAATTATTTCACACAAGATGACAGTAAACTATTTTTAACATTTTATATACCAGGTATATGAAATTGAGATGAAAATTACAAATCATTATCATGAAAATGTGCACTAAGAGCATATCTTGCTAGATTATTTTGGCTTGCTAGGTACATATATTTGGAAATAGTAGACATTAATTTATTTTAAAATATTTTTATTGAGATGTAATTGACATGTAATATTAATTTCAGGAGTGCAACATATTCATGATACGTATGCACTGTGAAATAATCACCATAATAAGTCTAGTTTGCATCTACCACCACACATTAACATTTTTTCTCTCATGATAAGAATTTTTAAGATCTACTCTTTAAGCAGCTTCCAAGTATATAATATAGTATTATTAACTGCAGTCTCTAGTCTGTATATTATATACCTAAATCTTTTTGTTTGGTTACTGGAAGTTTGTGTGCTTGGACCACTTTCACCCATTTCTTTTAAAATATTGTGTATATCAAATTCTCTAATCTCCCCACCAAGTCCCAGCTACTAAAGATTTACAGTGTCATTTAAGATACCTGCCTTACTTGATTTCACAGACCTTCAATAGTACAGCAGAGAGAAACCACTTGGAGCCCTTTATTACCAAAGAAAGCAACAAGAAGAGTTACCCCTACTTATTCTTCAGGGTCATAGTCAGTGATTCATATATTCAGTGATTCAAACGAGCTTGTGGGTGTGTGGGAAACCCTACACAATTCAGCCATCACAAAGTTGACCAACATGCACGATTGCTTTGTACTATTCTGCTTTAAATAAATACAGATAATTAAATAAACCTTTGCAGCAGTAGAATACAGCATAAATCCAAACTTTGCCCAGCCAAAGGCTGCCTTGGCCACTAGCCAGAAGCCAGAGGGCCGGGGCTAATTTGCATAAAATTGAACAGATTGCTGCAGCTGCCATCCTTATTAATACTGAGGCGTAATCATAAGCAGGAGACATTCCATGCGCAGCAGAGCCACCTCCTGTGCGGTACCACCCATTGCTTTGTGGGACCTATAGATGCAGATACATGATCCCACTTTAAAGAGAAAAGCTATTTCTAACAAAACAAAGGAAAATAAAACTTTTTTTCAATTTGCTTAAAAAAAAATTCCCAGCTCTTTCTCTGAGTAGACTTACCAAGATTTTGGTCCTTCGACTTATCAATGTAAAACATGACAGATATTTTGTATGTTGTCATTACTTGGCAAAAATCAGTGTGTGGAAATTAGTGAAACCGTTGATTTCAAATTTTCCTCCAAGGGGTTGTAGGGAACTCTTCACAAGTTCCTTTTCTTTACGTGTCTGCAAAATATTATTTATGATACAGTGACTGCTACCAGTTGCTGATGATGTCACACTTGGCTTTTTACATTCTGTCACCCCGATTTCAACTTCAGGAAACTCTACTCGGCAGTGAAGTGCAGAGAGATGTCAAAAAGCATGTGCTAGGACTTATCACGCCCCAAACATGCTGAGAACACAGACACTATGTAATGCCTGATAGAGCGCTTTTGCATCAGGATATCAACAGCTCTCGCTTTGTCAGAACTACCAAGTGAATCGGAAGATTGCTGTTCTACAGTTTCTCAGTCAGAAAGGCTGTCAGCAGTTTCATAAGGGCCATCTGGGGAAAACAAACTCTTGGCCCACAGAAAGATGATGTAACCGACAAGGAGCACTGGCAAGGACGGGTTGGATTATATTAAAAACCTATCATATTTGTTAGCTAACTGTGGATGACAGTGGTGGAGTGTACCAACAACAACAAAAAAATTCTTTTATCATGCTCTGAAAAATCCCATGAGTTTGCCACACGGGAAGACATCTTGAGCTCATCTATTGGTCTGGACACAAACTGTTGTTTTTCTCTGATCATGTAACGTGCATCAGTACAGTAAAATAAACTCTAAATACCCATTTAGTGCCAAATTTTGTTGGTAAAGTTTTAAAATTTGGTATGCATCCTTTCTGCATCCCTATTATTTGAGCATGTTTGATTTTATGGTTAGGATTATATATTCATTGCCATGGAATTCCCAGTGTGCAGAGGGCTATATCTCTATGCTAATCCCTAAACCAAGGATTAGGGATTTTTTAGCCATTCTCAAATAAATGATTAAAATATAAATACATAATCCATATCCTATTAGAGAGAAATAAAATATCTCATATAATTTTTTCTCTTTCCCTCAACATATTTCTTTCCTATGTGTTCTATTATCTATGTTAGTAATTCTTAAATCTACATCTCAGTTTATAAATCTCATGTTTTGTTCTATTTTGGATATTTCTATTTTTGGAATTCCCCCATAAATATTAAGGAGAGACATCAAATGGGAGAATGAGCTCCCAAAACTCTACCTTGAGTTCCAATAACATCCCCATTTTCTAAGTTTTGCTTTACTTCTCTACATTTGAGCCTTCTCTACATTTGTCCATATCTCCATGGTCCTTGCTCTGGTTGTCAATAAAAATGAGCTCAAATATTATACCTGCATTTAGGAATGATGCTGAAGCTGAAACTCCAGTACTTTGGCCACCTCATGCGAAGAGTTGACTCATTGGAAAAGACTCTGATGCTGGGAGGGATTGGGGGCAGGAGGAGAAGGGGACGACAGAGGATGAGAGGGCTGGATGGCATCACTGACTCGATGGACGTGAGTCTGAGTGAACTCCGGGAGTTGGTGATGGACAGGGAGGCCTGGCGTGCTGCGATTCATGGGGTCGCAAAGAGTCGGACACGACTGAGCGACTGAACTGAACTAAATAGTCACTTGCTTCTTTTTGATGTGCTTCCTGATTATTTAGACTTCTGTCTGGCTTCTCCCCCTTACTCTTTGGATTCATCACCTTGAACTTTGAACCTTAAATGCAAACACTTTCTAAAGATTATAGGATGTACTTGCACCTTTAGCTTTCCCCTTCCCAGGTGCCTGGGGATAAGGAAGTACAATATAGTTTCAGCTCAGATCTTAGAACTTTTAAGAGGGGAGCTTCTTATCATATAAAGAGAAGGTATATTGATTTACAGAGGGATGGAGGTCAAGCAACTGTTAAACCAAACCGTTGGTATTGATATTAGTATTAAAAGGCTCTTGCAGCCATTTATCAATGTCTCTATTCACTTCTTTGGGCCTGCTATGCTTTTTGTCTTTGTTGTTTATTTTCTAGTTTAATTTTCCCTTTAGTAACTATGTGTGGTTAAAATGATGAAACAAACCTGGGATAATTCCCACTCCGGACCAGTTCTCACTCTGAGACATTTGAAGTGTGACTCAAAATAAATGCATAATCATGTAAGCAGTTTAGGCTTGTGTTAAAGTAGGCAAATTAGAGAATCCCATGGATTTACACACATCCTATAGCTATTTTTCACCTAAGGGTTTGAGCCCAATCTGATCCAGTAACAAGAAACATCTTAAATGATCTCGGGTTTTTTTTCTTGTTGTTCTTGTTGTTTGTTTGCCCACCTCCATCAGAAAATGGAGAGTGTGATGGAAATGATGCCAACTGTTCCAAACATTCAAAGAGCTAGAAATTCTCATGCTAGCAATATGCATCAGAGCTGGATGATCTCTTGATCATCACAAGATCAACATGGTGTTTTACTTAAACCTCCCCCAAAATGCCACCTACTTTTTTCTACACTAACTCAACTAACAAAGTCATCAGTGTGGATTCTAGTCTCCCAGATGACCTTGTAGTTATCTTTATCTTCTGCCCTTTCTTCGATCCCCATACCTTTGGAAGCACTGTAGATTCCATTTCAGAAGTTTGATCATTATCAATTTTTTGTTATCTGAATTATTACAATAGCCACCTACCACTAAGAAGAGATGTTCTTCCTACAATACAAATTTTCATACTTGCCAACTCAAAAACTTTCAAAATCCCCTGCTACCAACAGTATTAATCTTGAAGTACTGAGAATGGTAGTCAAGTAACTATAAGAGCTGATTTTAGCCTACTTTTTCAGCACAAATCTATCTTTTTTGTGACCTGTGGTCCAGAGTTCAGACAGTGAGACTGTTGCCATCACCTGAACATAATTCTGTGTCTTGTCCTTGTTTGCAGTTACTCCTCCCTCAGCCTATTACCTTCTTTGCCTACTTGTCAAAATTTATTAAATATAAATATCACTCAGTGTTGGCATTACTTATCCATTCCTGATCTGATTAATAATCATTCTCTAATGTGCTAAACTTTGAGCTCCATGATAGTGGGAGGTTTTGTGCTGAAAGTGACCTAGTCTAAATCATCATTATGCAAGGGAGGAAACATTCTGGAAACACTGCTGCTGCTGCTGCTAAGTCACTTCAGTCATGTCCGACTCTGTGCGACCCCATAGATGGTCTCCCACCAGGCTCCCCAGTCCCTGAGATTCTCCAGGCAAGAACACTGGAGTGCTGGAGTGGGTTGCCATTTCCTTCTCTAATGCATGAAACTGAAAAGTGAAAGTGAAGTTGCCCAGTCGAGCCCAACTCTTGGCGCCCCCGTGGACTACAGCCTACCAGGCTCCTCCATCCATGGGATTTTCCAGGCAAGAGTACTGGAGTCGGGTGCCATTGCCTTCTCTGCTGGAAACACTAGGTGGTTGATATCAGACATCTCACAGTTCATACCACATACACCCTGGTTCACATCATAGTTTATCGTCAAGTTAAATAACTGTAAACTTGAAATTCACTTAAACACCTAGGCTTGTATTTCACTGACCCATTAGTCTGTGAAAATAAGGGAAGCAAAAAGCAAAGTGGAAAAGGAAAGATACACCCATCTGAATGAAGAGNCTCTAATGCATGAAATTGAAAAGTGAAAGTGAAGTTGCCCAGTCGAGCCCAACTCTTGGCGCCCCCGTGGACTACAGCCTACCAGGCTCCTCCATCCATGGGATTTTCCAGGCAAGAGTACTGGAGTTGGGTGCCATTGCCTTCTCTGCTGGAAACACTAGGTGGTTGATATCAGACATCTCACAGTTCATACCACATACACCCTGGTTCACATCATAGTTTATCGTCAAGTTAAATAACTGTAAACTTGAAATTCACTTAAACACCTAGGCTTGTATTTCACTGACCCATTAGTCTGTGAAAATAAGGGAAGCAAAAAGCAAAGTGGAAAAGGAAAGATACACCCATCTGAATGAAGAGTTCCAAAGAATAGCAAGGAGAGAAAAGAAAGCCTTCCTCAGCCATTAATGCAAAGAAATAGAGGGAAAGCAACAGAATGGGAAAGACTAGAGATCTCTTCAAGAAAATTAGAGATACCAAGGGAACATTTCATGCAAAAATGGGCTCAATAAAGAACAGAAATGGTAGAGACCTAAGAGAAGTAGAAGATATTAAGAAGAGGTGGCAAGAATACACAGAAGAACTGTACAAAAAAGATCTTCAAGACCAAGATAATCATGATGGTGTGATCACTCATCTAGAGCCAGACATCCTGGAATGTGAAGTCAAGTGGGCCTTAGGAAGCATCACTATGAACAAAACTAGTGGAGGTGATGGAATTCCAGTTGAGCTATTTCAAATCCTGAAAGATGATGCTGTGAAAGTGCTGCACTCAATATGCCAGCACATTTGGAAAACTCAGCAGTGGTCACAGAACTGGAAAAGGTCAGTTTTCATTCCAATCCCAAAGAAAGGCAATGCCAAAGACTGCTCAAGCTACTGCACAATTGCACTCATCTCACAGGCTAGAAAAATGATGTTTAAAATGCTCCAAGCCAGGCTTCAGCAATACATGAACTGTGAACTTCCAGATGTTCAAGCTGGTTTTAGAAAAGGCAGAGGAACCAGAGATCAAATTGCCAACATCTGCTGGATCATGGAAAAAGCAAGAGAGTTCCAGAAAAACATCTACTTCTGCTTTATTGACTATGCCAAAGCCTTTGACTGTGTGGATCACAATAAACTGGAAAATTCTGAAAGAAATGGGATTACCAGACCGTCTCACCTGCCTCTTGAGAAATCTGTATGCAAGTCAAAAAGCAACAGTTAGAACGGGACTTGGAATAACAGACTGGTTCCAAATAGGAAAAAGAATACGTCAAGGCTGTATATCATCACCCTGCTTATTTAACTTATATGCAGAGTACATCATGAGAAACACTGGGCTAGAGGAGCACAAGCTGGAATCTAGATTGCTGGGAGAAATATCAATAACCTCAGAAATGCAGATGACACCACACTTATGGCAGAAAGTGAAGAACTAAAGAGCCTCTTCATGAAAGTGAAAGAGGAGAATGAAAAAGCTGGCTTAAAGCTCAACATTCAGAAAACTAAGATCATGGCATCCGGTCCCATCACTTCATGGCAAATAGATGGGGAAACATTGAAACAGTGGCTGACTTTATTTTTGGGGGCTCCAAAATCACTGCAGATGGTGACTGCAGCCATGAAATTAAAAGACGCTTACTCCTTGGAAGGAAAGCTATGACCAACCTAGACAGCATATTCAAAAGCAGAGACATTACGTTGCCAACAAAGGTCCGTCTAGTCAAGGTTATGATTTTTCCAGTGGTCATGTATGGATGTGAGAATTGGACTATGAAGAAAACTGAGCACCAAAGAATTAATGCTTTTGAACCATGGTGTTGGAGAAGACTCTTGAGAGTCCCTTGGACTGCAAGGAGATCCAACCAGTCCATCCTAAAGGAGATCAGTCCTAGGTATTCATTGGATGGACTGATGCTGAAGCTGAAAATCCAATACTTTGGCCACCTGATGCGAAGAGTTGACTCATTGGAAAAGACTCTCATGCTGGGAGGGATTGGGGGCAGGAGAAGGGGATGACAGAGGATGAGATGGCTGGATGGCATCACTGACTCGATGGACATGAGTCTGAGTGAACTCCGGGAGTTGGTGATGGACAGGGAGGCCTGGCGTGCTGCAGTTCATGGTGTTGCAAAGAGTCGGACATGACTGAGCAACTGAACTGAACTGAACTGATTAATCCTACTGCATGACTTCAGGGCTTCAAGTCAATCCCATCCTACAGAGTTTGTCCTGTCAAGACAGAGTTTATGGGGGTGCGGTGGGGGTTCTGTGTGCTCTCTAGCACACTTATTATTTTAAGCTCTCCTGTTTATCCACTAAGTTTCTGCAGCAGATGTGTCTTGTTAACATGTCTATTGTAACTAACCTCAGTTCAGTTCAGTCGCTCAGTCGTGTCCGACTGTTTGCGACCCCATGGCCTGTAGCACACCAGGCTTCCCTGTACTGGGAAGGCCAAATCTAGGACCTCTCAACTCTGTGCAGTCTATCCCATTTGGGGCCACTGCGTGGATTTTATCCTAATATTCCAAGGAAAAGACTTGGACTCTCCCTAAACATATCAACTTATGTAGATAGACACACAGAGCCTTGTAGCTCAGCATGTTTCTTTGGAGAATAAGTTTTCCTACATGGTCTCCTCCACGAAAACTGCTGGCTAAAAATGGGTCATGACCATGTCATATTCACCTTTGTATTCCCCAAGGCCCCTTGCGAATGAATAGCAGATAGTTGGAGCTGAACAAATATTTGTAGTTTGAATGAGGAACAAATGAAACAATGTAAATTTTAAAGGTAGATGATCTAATATAAAGCATTGGATTATCTCATAGGAATAATGCAATGTTTTAAATTAAACAGGTTTTGTTAAGTAACCACATGTAAAATTAGAGTACCTCTACAAAAAAGGTGCACAGTGACTAAGTGGTAAGTGACCTAGAATAGCATTTTTAGTCATTCCGGTTTATTCTTTGATTTAACCATGACTTTATAAATTCCAACCCTTCTATATGTGCTAAATGAATCCAAAATACTAATTATAACTTTAGTTATTTGTGGGTATGTTTTCAGTATACAATATCCTCAAAATCCATTTCCTCCATGTATGATTTTTCCTTGATTTCTTTTTATTTTAATGTTATTTTTCCATTTTTAAAAAATGTTATTTTTCTCTTTTAACATCCTGTGTCATTCTTTCTGCATCAAGAACAGAGTGTTGGGAATGAACACCAAATATTTTCCATCCTATGATTTAAAATATTGTTTTTTTACAAAAAGGTGTTTTAGTACCTATGGTCTAGAATTATAAATTTGCACCTGCTTGTCTTTAAACCATTCTGGAAAAAAGTAAATAAATCCTCATAAGGCCCCCTTTCCTCAGTCTCCTCATTCATTTTAAATAAAGACAAGAATTTGGTAAGTATGTTGTGGCTCATCAAACCTCTCTGAATGCCAGCAGGGGCCTCTGGCTCAAGCCTACATTTCCTTCTATTAAAAAGGTGAACTGCAAAGTAGATTCTGAAAAGTTAATCCTTATAATTTAAACCCTTATTCGTTCCACATGAACTAACTTCCAGATTGTTACTGAAACAAATTTTCTTTTATTTGTGTATTCAAATAAGTATGATTCACTTAAAAAGCAGTCCCACTCAACCACATTTGCATATCCTAATTAGTTTAGCATGTTCATTTTCCATTCACATGTTTTTCAAATAAATGCTTTTGAAGAATAGTAAAACTTAACTAACATCTGAGGCTGCAAGTTCACAAAAAGAAAAAAAGAAAAAGAGCTGACATACATATTAGCTAAAAAAGGCAAGAATTTCAATGTGTGGCACAGAGGATGTGGATTTGATTCTTGTTTCATAATGGAGGCTTGATTTGTGTTTAGCATGTACCAGGATGTGGGTGGCTTCAAATCTAGCTCATTTGTATATTTGTATAACCAACACAGGGTAGAAATCAAAGTAATATTCTAAGACTCTACTAATACATATTAAGAATTTATCAATGTTTGAAGAATATATTTTATAGTCTAAAATAAGCTAATGGTAAAAAGTTACAATCCATCAGTAAGGAACACAGGAGAAAAAGCTATTGATAAAAGTAAACATCAGATTCTAAAACGTTCTCTCACAAGCATAGGTGCACATTTTGTATCTTATGGAACTACATGCCACTGATTTGGAAGAAGTTCTTAATGGAATATGGTCTGTGATTGGCTTTCAATAAAGGGAAGAGAGGGCAAAAAATGTTCTGTGTCACAAGCATGGTTTCAAATACACAATTATCTACCTAAATTAATTCCTTAATCTCATTCATTCCTACAAATTAAAAAAAAAATAACAGTTACAGAGCATTATGTTGCTGAACTCAGATCCTTATGAGAATGTTCACAGGTGATTTTGGAAATTGTTTTGACTTAGATCCACCCACTTAGCCAGTCTTTCATCTTCTTTCTGTCACTTGTGAGAAGTATGGGAAACATTCCTTACCTTTTCATTCTAGTCCAAGTCATTGATCAAATCTGGGAAGCTCCTGTGCACTTTCCATATTTCTTTTCCATCACTAGTACTGCATTTTTGGATTTGAGTAATTATTTAATTTAACACATCTATACAATATGAAATAGTCAGTCAGTCAGTCAGTTCGGTCACTCAGTCGTGTTCCACTCTTTGCGACCCCATGGACTGCAGGCCTCCCTGTCCATCACCAACTCCTGGATTTTACTCAAAATCATGTCCACTGAGTTGGTGATGCCATCAAACCATCTCAACCTATGTTGTCCCCTTCTCTTCCCACCTTCAATCATTCCCAGCATCAGAGTCTTTTCCAATGAGTCAGCTCTTAGCATCAGATGGCCAAAGTATTGGAGTTTCAGCTTCAGCATCAGTCCTTCCAACGAACACCCAGGACTGATCTCCTTTAGGATGGACTGGTTGGATCTCCTTGCAGTCCAAGGGACTCTCAAGAGTCTTCTCCAACACCACAATTCAAAAGCATCAATTCTTCAGCCCTCAGCTTTCTTTATAGTCCAACTCTCACATTCACGCATGACTACTGGAAAAACCAAAGCTTTCACTAGATGGACCTTTGTTGGCAACGTAATGTCTCTGCTTTTGAATATGCTGTCTAGGTTGGTCATAACTTTCCTTCCAAAGAGTAAATGTCTTTTAACTTCATAGCCGCAGTCACCATCTGTAGTGAATTTGGAGCCCAAGAAAATAAAGTCTGCCACTGTTTCCTCCGTTTCCCCATCTATTTGCCATGATGTGATGGGACCAGATGCCATGATCTTAGTTTTCTGAATGTTGAGCTTTAAGCCAGCTTTTTCATTCTCCTCTTTCACTTTCATGAAGAGGTTCTTTAGTTCTTCTTCACTTTCTGCCATAAGTGTGGTGTCATCTGCATATCTGAGGTTATTGATATTTCTCCCAGCAATCTTGATTCCAGCTTGTGCTTCTTCCAGTCCAGCTTTTCTCATGATGTACTCTGCATATAAGTTAAATAAGCAGGGTGACAATATACAGCCTTGATGTACTCCTTTTCCTATTTGGAATCAGTCACTTGCTCCATGTCCAGTTCTAACTGTTGCTTCTTGACCTGCATACAGATTTCTCAAGAGGCAGGTCAAGTGGTCTGGTATTCCCACCTCTCTCAGAATTTTCCACAGTTTATTGTGATCCACACAGTCAAAGGCTTTGGCATAGTCAATAAAGCAGAAGTAGATGTTTTTCTGGAACTCTCTTGCTTTTTCCATGATCCAACAGATGTTGGCAATTTGATCTCTGGTTCCTCTGCCTTTTCTAAATCCAGCTTGAACTCTGAAAGTTCATGGGTCATGTATTGTTGAAACATGGCTTGGAGAACTTTGAGCATTACTTTACTAGTGTGTGAGATGAGTGCAATTGTGTGGTAGTTTGAGCATTCTTTGGCATTGCCTTTCTTTGGGACTGGAATGAAAACTGACCTTTTCCAGTCCTGTGACACTGCTGAGTTTTCCAGATTTGCTGGCACATTGAGTGCAGCACTTTCACAGCATCATCTTTCAGGGTTTGAAATAGCTCAACTGGAATTCCATCACCTCCACTAGTTTTGTGCATAGTGATGCTCCCTAAGGCCCACTTTACTTCACAGTCTAAGATGTCTGGCTCTAGGTGAGTGATCACACCATTGTGTTTATCTGGGTCATGAAGATCTTTTTTGTAGAGTTCTGTATATTCTTGCCACCTCTTCTTAATATCTTCTGCTTCTGTTAGGTCCCTACCATTTCTGTCCTTTATTGAGCCCATCTTTCCATGAAATGTTCCCTTGGGATCTCCAATTTTCTTGAAGAGATCTCTAATCTTTCCCATTCTATTGTTTATAATATTTTCTTAATACCTGATGCAAGAAAGCAGTCATCATTAGAAGGGTATGCTATATTGTCCCTCATTTAAAAGACAAAAGTAAAAAAAGTAATTGTAAAATGGTGCCAGATCTATTTTGTATTGAATATTTTATTGTTCTATTGACTATTTTAAATTGCTAAGATAGTCAATAGATGAATTCAATAAGACAGATTGATATCATATAGTGCCCTAGGTTTTCGGGGTAAAAAACTCCTAGTTATATAGCCTGGATTTCTTTGGAAGGAATGATGCTAAAGCTGAAACTCCAGTACTTTGGTGAAGAGTTGACTCATTGGAAAAGACTCTGATTCTGGGAGGGATTGGGGGCAGGAGGACAAGGGGACGACAGAGGATGAGATGGCTGGATGGCATCACTGACTCGATGGACGTGAGTCTGAGTGAACTCCGGGAGTTGGTGATAGACAGGGAGACCTGGCGTGCTGCGATTCATGGGGTCACAAAGAGTCAAACACGACTGAGCGACTGAACTGAACTGATATAGCCTGGAGTGTCCTTGCCCACCAGGACACTTTGCCAGCCCACGTCCAAGATTGCATAGGTGACTTATTTGAAAGGGAAATTCTACTCAATAGCAAGAATAATCTTGGCTTTGGGAGACAAAAAGAAGGTCTGAGACTAGAGAAGACTCACTTTCATTTTAGGATCAGAGTTAATTGAGTATATCCAATATGCATAAGAAATCATCTAGAGTTACAAATTCATAAGTAAATCACATAATCCATATTTTGCAAAACATTTTTTTTCACAATCACAATCAAACCTACCTGAAAAATACACAAAGCAGTGTTTTGTTTGGTTTGTGCAAGTTCACTCTCATATTTTGTATCTGAAGAATATTTAAAAACAAAACAAAAGTGATATCCCAAAGTCCCCTCAAAATAGGAGTTTCAGTATGGAATGGATGACATATGTTTAAAATGGTGTCACAGCCACACATTTCTTATTTTATTTACATTTCCTAGAACTAGAGGAATGTTGAAAAAATCTGGGAGTTAGCTAAGAGGGGACAAATGGAAGAGTATCTGTGCTCCAGCTGAAAAAAGTATAAGCGGTGTCATGTTGGAGAGCGTTTCCAACCCCCTGTCACTTTCTTGTGTGAGAAATGAAGTTGAAGTGCCTGGCAGTTCTTGTCAACAATATGTCCAGGCAGTGACTGTACGATGCTGTGGCAGCTGAGCTTTCAAACAAAAACACCAGAACCTGCGAAGTATGTGTCTGTGATTAGTACCTGATGCTATGCACCGTGGATGTCCCAGCTCATGTCTTTAATGGAATCTCTTCTGCACAAAGCTAACCATGTTTCCCCCTCCGTTCATCACATCAGTGTGGAAAAGATCATATGGCTGCAATCAGTTCTTTAGCATGAAAAAGTTTGTTTCTTCCCTTTCCAGATCCATCAACAAAAACACATGAACTGAAATGCCATTTTTGCCTAGCTCTAGACATCAACTTTCACAAAAAACAGAAATATGTGTACACATTGAGGAGGATAATAGAAATGCTTAGAGCTCCTTGATTCAAAATAGCAAGAAACATGTCAATTCAGTCCCACAACTTAGAGTCCTTCCAGAAAGATTATAAATTTGAACAAGACGAGCTATAACCTCTAATAATAGCTTCTCTTTAATGTATTTTCCAAATGAATACCAGATACATCCTTCCATTCTACTCCTAGACATATAGACCCTAATTGTACAGTTCTATTTGTAAGAACATGCACTTTGGTTCTGTGTAGTTATTTAGTTATGTCATATCCACAAGGTACTTACCTCATTGGCAATCTTGATTGTTTTTCTCAATGAATCATGTAGTTCTAAGAAAGACTGTTACCTGATGATACCATTTATGAAAAGAAGTGTAAGCATGATGAGGAATTTGAGTGAAAAAAGTTATTTGTTATCAATGTTTTAACTGTATGTGTGTGTGTTTGTCAGTAAGCAGATGGTATATTGGACTTCCCTGGTGAGTCATTGGTAAAGAATCTACTTGACAATGCA
The DNA here is from genome assembly GCA_006410935.1 of Redunca redunca. Lineage (NCBI taxonomy): Eukaryota > Metazoa > Chordata > Mammalia > Artiodactyla > Bovidae > Redunca > Redunca redunca. Next base: position 169,020 of record SJYQ01005653.1, on the reverse strand, counting down.
AGACTCAAGCTCAATCCCTGGGTTGGGACTATCCCCTGGAAGTGGAAATGGCAACCCACTCCAGTCTTCTTGCCTGGGAAATCCCATGGACAGAGAAGCCTGGCAGGCTATAGTCCATAGGATTACAAAGGATTGGACATGGCTGAGTGACTACTCAGGCACTCATTAAATATAAAACTCATAGAATTAAAGTTATGTTTTATGGAGATAATACCAGCAGTATTGGGAATATGGACTAGAAAAAAGGAGATAGGAGACATTTGGGATGCTATATATTATTATGGTCCAGATGAAAGACAATGAGGACATAACTCAGAACGAAAACAATGAAACTAGAGAGATGTTTAGAAAGTAGTTTCAACAGGGCTTTCGGGCCATTTGAACATAGAATGCATGTGAGAAGGAAAAGGGAGAAATTAAAGATATCCATTCAGTTTCCTGTATAAGTGATTTGGCAAATATGATATTCTAAGAATAGACAAGGGACTCTAGAGGAGGAATCATGGATGGGAAAGTGTAGCAAGATCATGAGCTAATGCTGGTGGCTTATCTACACATCAGACACATTAATTAAAAGTGGGGATGTTATTGTAACTAGCTCAGTCCATTCCTGCCTAGGGAGACAAAGTTTAGTAATACCAGAAATTAAAACATTTTGCAGTAGTTTTGTTGATTAATACAACACGTTAAACTTTTGCTCTTTTTTAAGTGAGGTAGTTTTGATTCATCTAAAACAGACACTTGCTATCTTCTCCTTATCTTCCAATGTAAAATAACCACAGCTTTTAGAAATCTGTCTTGCCAGGGGATGCTGGTCAGATGATTGTGTGATGTGGCCCATGTCATTCATTAGGTCTTCAAGCATCTTTAAGTCTTTGCTATTTTTCAGATTTAGGACTTAATAGTCAGTTTTCTTTATCTGTAAAATGGCGATGATAAAATAATCCTCATCTGTTTTGGGGCTATTTTTGAACATGTAAGAGTTCTGCTGTTGCTGCTGCTAAGTCGCTTCAGTCGTGTCCGACTCTGTGAGACCCCATAGACGGCAGCCCATCAGGCTCCCCCGTCCCAGGGATTCTCCAGGCAAGAACACTGGAGTGGGTTGCCATTTCCCAGAGATAATTAATATGGATTCTTGTTAAACATTTAAATGTATGTCTTTGCAAGAACTATCAGGTCTTGAATTTATTTTAAGATGATGTTATTGACATTGACCACTATCTAGCAGGATGCACTGGACTAAAGAATTGATTGTCAATAATTTTTTTTTTTTTTCGGCTACCACCCCATTTGGATACTCTTTTGTTGTTCATAAAGAAGTTGAGATTTTCAAATCTTCCTACAAGACATGATTTTCTGAGAATTTGTGTTCAAACAAAATTTTCCTTTCAAGTTACTATTTGCTAAAGCAGACATCTAGATGTATGCTCTGCCTCCAAGTGTGGCCAGTGTTAGCCACCACAGTAAGAATTAAGCTCTGTTCTCCTCTTGTTCCACTAAGCAGTGACCCAAGCATGTTAACTCCTGTAGAAAGATCAGGAGTATTCAATCCCTAATAGATAAATGCATTATTCTGTTTATTCATGGTTATAAACCATCTGTCAAACTGAATTGTCTGGGCACTTGTCATTGTGCCCATCATTATGAGTTGTTTACTTAATTAGAATTATTGAGTTTAATTTTATGTTTATTAAATTTTGGACTCTCTAGAGAGTCTCATATTGAAGGTCCAATTGCAATAAAGAGGTAACAACAAAGGCATTTTAAATAGTAAAGCAGAAGTCACGATTATCAAAATGAGTTATGAGTTATCAAAGTAAGTTATGCCGATAGCTGTTATTCTAGTTCTTGGAATAGTAGCAATGACTTCACTTGAGAAAACAAAGGCAAAAGATATGTAAACATGAAATATATATGTTTATTCTTACGCACATTTTTTCTTTTGTTACACCCCAGCTGGCAGAAGTTATAATGCATAGGCTTTCCTGGCATAAGACAGCTGTTAGATATGCCTCCATGTGGAGTGCTCTTTTACAGTCTACAACAAGAACATTAGAATCAATTTTGTTGCTATAAACGTTTCTTGGTAAAGGCATGCTAATTAAGACAGTGACTAAATTAGTTCTATAAAACTGCAGTATTATTTCTTTACTTTAAAAAATTATAGAATTTTAAAAGTAAATTTTGTGTAATGCATATGGTAAATATAATGTAAATATAATATATATAGTATATAGTCTAATATCCAATGTAAATAGCAAGTATAATGTAAATAAGGCTAAGAATTCATAGACCTATCTCTTAAAATAGTCCTCAACATACCAAAGTATAATAGATTAAAACTAATTCTATGAGGCGCTCCAAATAAGGGTGGTTAGCTGCATGATGGTCCATCTTGGTCAACAGATGAAATATCTAGCACAGAGAATGGAGTGTGGAAGTAGGAACTGCCAGCAAAATTACTTTTTTGAATAAAACCTTACAAGGATTCTTTGTTTATTGTAGCCTAAAGATCTTAACTAGTACAATCATGATGGCAAACATTGCATTTCAGTAGTGATCTCATAAATAATAATTTGAATATTTACAATAACTGCATTTAGTGACAAGACACTTTTTCAATTAAAACAGAAGTCTCATCACCAACAAACTATTCTTTTAAAGTATTTTATGGCTATAATTTTTTCTTTAAGCAAAATTTATTGATATATTTGTTTTTTCTATTTTCAACAGGAAAACCCTATCCATTTGTTATGCCTGATGATACAAGTATTTGCTTGAAAAAATATGAGGTAGAACTATAGTTCTTTAAATACTGCTTTTTCATTCAATATGTTCTCCTTATCCTCCCCTTTTTCTGACTTCTTTAATTTTATTGTTCATTTGGGATTTATGCCCTCAGAGAGAAATGGCAGAGCAGAAATAAACTGAAAGACACTCTAACATTTTCAAACCTTAGCAGCATTAACGTCTTTGTGCTAGTTGTCTTTGAGGCAATACAACAAATCAAAACAAGCAAAGAAACAAACCAACCAAAAATATTGTAAGTAGTAGAGTACCTCTAAGGGAAAAGCAGGAGGTTACTGGGGGAAAATTTTTCTTCTGAGATAATATATATACATAAATACACACATACACACACACACATATATATGCACCATGAATAGTACATATAATAGAGGTAGTGGAGCAGGCAATATCTGAAGTTCTTTAACCAGTTTCTGCTTCTGTATTTTTCAGAATAAGTTACCTGACAAAATTATTAGATGCACAGTTTAGGAAGTAATTTAGATAACAAATAATAAATTAGAGTGCCTCCTAGACTTCCCTGGTGGCTCAGACGGCGGAGACCCGGGTTTGAGCCCTGGCTTGTGAAGATCCCCTGGAGAAGGAAACGGAAATCCACTCCAGTACTATTGCCTGGAGAATCCCATGGACAGAGGAGCCTGGTAAGCTACAGTCTATGGGGTTGCAAAGAGTCAGACACGACTGAGCGACTTCAAGCTCATTTGATCAAGTTATAAAGTCTCTATAACATTTTTAAAAATTTTAATTGGAGGCTAATTACTTTACAATATTATAGTGTTTTTGCCATACATTGGCATGTATCAGTCATGGGTGGGAACAGTGGCTCTTCTTAACTCAGATGACCACATAATTCATCATCCACACTAGGACACTTATCAAGATGAAAAAGGATGCTGCTAATAATCACACCAAGAAAATTGATTAACAGGAATTTTCAAACAGAGATGTCTGTTCACACTTTTCACATTTTTATAAAAAATGAAACAAGAAAGAAGAAAAGTTAAATTTGGCAACTGAAGTACTCATGTTCAGTTATAATAATATTTGTTTTAACATGATATTTTGATTTTTTTTCAACTTGGAAATCAGAACTAGATTAATAGCTTCCTTCTAATATGTGATTTAAAATTATTTCCAGATTCAGTTTTCCTTATGGGGACAAATAAAATGTAACTTGATAAACATATAGTATTAAAATCTGTCCCCAATAATTTCAGACAATATCATTCCAAAAACTGGAGAGGATTTGCTGTAGGGAATTTAGTTTTTGTCTTTTAAAGGCAAAATGGGTAAAGGAAAACATAATCTCTAACATATTGTGGCAAATGAGTGAAAACTTATGTGGAGAAG
>SJYQ01005653.1:132552-150698 GCA_006410935.1 Redunca redunca | reverse complement strand
GAGTTGACTCATTGAAAAAGACTCTGATGCTGGGAGGGATTGGGGGCAGGAGGAGAAGGGGACGACTGAGGATGAGATGGCTGGATGGCATCACGGACTCAATGGACATGAGTCTGAGTGAACTCCAGGAGATGGTGATGGACAGGGAGGCCTGGCGTGCTGCGATTCCCTGGGGTCGCAAAGAGTCGGACACGACTGAGCGACTGAACTGAACTGAACTGATGAGAAGTGGAAAATAATACCATTAATATGTCAGAAACTTAAATTTCTGCAAGAAAAGATGTGACTGAGGACAGTATCTTAAATCTTATCTGAGAAGCAAGCACACATTCTCATAGTGTGAATCTACTAGAACTTTCAGAGTAGTAAGCAGCAATTTTGTGCTGAGGTAGTTGAAGGGCATTCAGAAATGTTCAAGGATTCACAAAATACCACTACTCACAACCTTCTTGAAAAAGTAGGCCAGAAAAGACATGAATTATAAAAGAAATCAAAGAGGAATGTTGTGGTGTCCCAAGAGAGTAGTACCTCAACACTTGTTATCTCGTCCATGCTCCTACCAACTGGGAGCATGACAGGGCAATAAATCAAGAGACTAGATTTGGGGGCAAGGAATAGTGACTTACTTTCAGAAGCCAGAGGACAGAAAAGAAGGCAAACTAGTGTAGTGTTCCAAAGAACCATCTTACCCAATTTAGAATTCAGGGGAGGGTGTGCCAGGAAGACCCTGGATGGGATGTGATTATCCTTGGTTCTTGCAACTGTCCATGGAGGTTTGTTCAAGACATTCCTATAAACAACCACCAGGACAAATGTTACCCTGTTTGGCAACTTTTTATCTCTATATGAATGAAAAGTACTACCCCTTTAAAGGTCAAGCCTGGGCAGCAGAACTTTGAGAAAGGGCTATTATGTTTATTTCAAGCCATAGGCAACATTCCTTTACAAAGGTGCAGAGTCAGCATTACTAAGCATTGTCAATCAAGCACAAAGTTTAGAGCTGAAGAATAGATCCAATATGGATCAGGTTTATTCTCTGCTACAAGAAAAGAAAAAAAGAAGTAAAGTCGATTGGTCATCTCCCACTCTTTGGAACCCCATGGACTGTAGCATACCACATTCTTCCATCCATGGGATTTTCCAGGCAATAATACTCGAGTGGGTTACCATCTCTGTTACAAGCTCACAGCAATTCCTCTTTCTCTGCAACAGACCCTGAGACACAGGCAAGGTACTCTGAAAGTCTTCTCTATGATTTGTAATTCTAACTCCTTTAGTCATGTGATAGTTACCTGACTCAATTTAAACATAATGTAACATTTGAATATGAACTCTCAAAAGAAAGACTGGGGCCCTCTCTGGTAGCCAAAGTCCCTAAACAGGCCCAGATTTTCTTTAAAATTAAATGTTATGGTAAGATAATGTATTACTTTCATTAAAATTAGTTTGTTTTAATTCAAGGATAATCACTTTACAATATTGTGATAGCTTTTGCTATACATCAACATGAATCAACAGATATCCATGTGTCCCCCCATCCTGAACCCCTCTTCCATCTGGGTTGTCTCAGAGCACCTGCTTTGGGTGCCCTGCTTCATACACCAAACTTGCACTGGTCATATAGTTTACATATGGTAATTTTTTATGATATTGGTCTGTAATCTTTGGAGAAAGTCAGTCTTAAGTATTAAAGAATATAGATAATCCTGAGAAAGTATAGAAAAAAGTGACAGACTCCCAGTTTCCTCCAAGTTACTACAGATATTCACTTGCCTTATGCTAAGGCATAAGCAGCCAGCCCTAGCAGCTACAATAATTTTTTCCCATTTATTTTATCATTAGAGGCATTTTCATCATCCTTATGGTAATAAGTACACAGGAAATAGTGTAACAAAATAATTCTATATTGCACAACAAATATTTCTATTTTTTCAACATAAGATTTCATACCAAAAATGAGTTCAATGTACACTGTTGTTTGAAATTCAAGGTGTACCTTTTTCTTTTTTGCCCTTTGGCATTCCTGGTAGGCCCAGGAAATCTCCTGTATTAAAATCATCATTTCAGCATAAATTTTCTGGAAAAAGAAAAAAAGTGAGAAGAGAGAAACAGAAAAAGATAGAAGAGGATAAAAAAGGAGAGTGGGAAAAGGACATAGCAGAAAATATATAAGAAAAAAATATCATAGAATGGCTGAAATAGAATCTTTTACTATTTATAGGTATAAACCATGACAGATAATACATAAAGGTAGTTTTGAGCATTTATTCCAAACTGCTTTTTAAACATTCACTATTTCTTTTTTTTATGATCATAGCATCATTAACTTTTGCTACAGGAAACTTTGAGAAGAACTCAAATATTTTTAATAGTTTGTATACAAATGAAATATCTATCACATTGGTAATATATTTGTCTTTCAAAAGCTGGCTAACAGTGCCAGAAGATTCAAATAAATTTATACTGGAGTCACTGAGACTCAAAATTTTATCCAAAAAAGTTCATGTGACTAATTTTTGTACCATGGTAACTTTTTTGGATTTTGCAAAATTCCTCTCATAAAGACACCTACGCATTTGAATCATTGGATATATTGGTCTTAATTCCATTATTTCCCTTAACCTCCCTCCAAAAACTTTCTAGTAATTTGTACCTGTTTTCATAATGTTATGATGAACGTTCTTGTGTGCTTTGTATTTATTTTTATTTTTATTGCAACACCATGCAATAAGAAATCTTATTTCCCTAACTAGCGATCAAACCCCACACCCCCTTCAGTGGAAGCATGGAGTCTTAACCACTGGACCACCAGGGAATTCCCTGTAGCCATTTTTAAAACAAATTTTGACTCAGCGAATACTTATGTACACACACAAACACACATGCATACATTCCAAAATAGTGATTTATAACTAAAGAAATCTTCAAAGCAAGTAACCAAGTATTTATATATTACAGCATTTCATTCTCAATTGTTTTATATCATTATAGATAATCACAGTCACTTTCTTGCTGGGTAGAACCCAATAAAACTCTAAGTTTGATAAACATTTTTTTCTTTCCCAAAATGTAAACAGGCTGAGCAGGTGTGAGCCTTTTGTTAGGATAGGGCAAAGATCAATAATCTATTCTTCATTTTCTGTGGTATGCCCTCAAGGAGAAGAACGTCAAGAACGCTGCCATATTTGTAGCATAGGGCAGTTCTGTAAATTAAGCAATACTGAAGAAAGAGAAGTTGTAGGAGAGAAGGTGTTTAATATAAAGTTAGTTAGGGATTTAATATATTTGGCAAGTCACATCCACTTAGTTTACTGAGTCCCTACTGAGTATATGATCATATGTAAAAGAATGCATTTCACAGTCTTGAAAAAAGCCATGACTATCTACAAGAGCTCTGCTCTTGGTTCCTTGAGTGAACTACGTTAAATCTCAACTTTTTTTTTTTTCCAGAGTTAATATGCACATTTTTATATTCATCTTGCAACCTATTAGATTTGAAGCAAATTCAAGTAGGCTTGATGGGACATATTACTCTATTTGACCAAATATTTTATACACACAAAATAGGTATAAAAAGAAAGACAGAAGTGGAAACAATTCACAAGTTCTAGATTAATAAGAATGGGAGAAGCAGGATCAATTATTTGTGGGTGGTTTTCATGAGAAAAACATGGAGAACAATTATTCTAAAGGTAATTAAGCTTTTCCGCCCGCTCCCCCCTCCCCCCGAGCGCCGCTCTGGCCGCACTGTGCTCGCTCTGAGCTCCGGGCTCCTGCTAAGCCAGCGCCGCTGTCGCCTCCCTCCAGTCACCATCATGATCATCTACCGGGACCTCATTAGCCATGACGAGATGTTCTCTGACATCTACAAGATCCAGGAGGTCGCGGACGGGCTGTGTCTGGAGGTGGAGGGGAAGATGGTCAGTAGGACAGAGGGTAACATCGATGATTCGCTCATTGGTGGAAATGCCTCCGCTGAAGGCCCCGAGGGCGGGCGAAGGTCCCGAAAGCACAGTAATCACTGGTGTCGATATTGTCATGAACCATCACTTGCAGGAAACCAGCTTCACAAAAGAAGCCTACAAGAAGTACGTCAAAGATTACATGAAGTCAATCAAAGGGAAACTTGAAGAACAGAGACCAGAAAGAGTAAAACCTTTTATGACAGGGGCTGCAGAACAAATCAAGCACATCCTTGCTAATTTCAAAAACTATCAGTTCTTTATTGGTGAAAACATGAATCCAGATGGCATGGTTGCTCTGCTGGACTACCGTGAGGATGGTGTAACCCCATATATGATGTTCTTTAAGGATGGTTTAGAGATGGAAAAATGTTAACAAAGTTGGCAGTTACTTTGGATCAATCACCTGTCGTCATAATTGGCTGGTCACTGCTTTTCATCCACACAACACCAGGACTTAGACAGATGGGACTGATGTCATCTCGAGCTCTTCATTTGTTTTGAACGTTGATTTATTTGGAGCGGAGGCATTGTTTTGGAGAAAACGTGTCATGTAGGTTGTCTAAAAATAAAACACATTTAAACTCATTGGAAAAAAAAAAAGGTAATTAATCTGATTTGCCAAAGCCTAGCTATAAAATCATAAAATGCAATTATAGCTCAATAAGGAGTTAAAAGTTTATAAAATGACTACATATGTAATATGAGAATGAGACTTAGCTCTGTGACTAATTAGAGTTGTGTGAACTTCAAGATTATGTCTGACATCTCTGTGTCCCTCTTACTTTCATCTGGGAAATGGGGATAAAAATTGTACCTTCTTTATAAGGTTGTTTTGAAGATAAAAGAAGAAAGCACATATAAAGTGCTTAAAATAGCATGTGGAAAGTACTCAATAAAGCTAAGCATGCATTTATCATTTAGATATTTGCAATGATAAACATACATTATATTTTTAATATAAATTTATTTTAATTGGAGGTTACTTTACAATATTGTATTGGTTTTGCCATGTATCAATATTAATCTGCCACAGGTATACACGTGGTCCCCACCCTGAACCCTCTTCCTCCTCCCTCCCTGTACCATACCTCTGGGTCGTCCCAGTGCACCAGCCCCAAGCATCCAGTATCATGCATTGAACCTAGACTGGCGATTCCTTTTACATATGATATTATACATGTTTCAATGCCATTCTCTCAAATCATCCCACCCTCGCCCTCTCCCTCAGAGTCCAAAAGACTGTTCTATACATGGGTGTCTCTTCTGCTGTCTCACATACAGGGTTATCATTACCATCTTTATAAATTCCATATATATGCATTAGTATACTGTATTGGTGTTTTTCTTTCTGGCTTACTTCACTCTGTATAATCAGCTCCAGTTTCATCCATCTCATTAGAACTGATTCAAATGTATTCTTTTTAATGGCTGAGTAATACTCCATTGTGTATATGTACCACAGCTTTCCTATCCATTCATCTGCTGATGGACATCTAGGTTGCTTCCATGTCCTGGCTATTATAAACAGTGCTGCAATGAACATTGAGGCACATGTGTCTCTTTCAGTTCTGGTTTCCTCAGTGTGTATGCCCAGCAGTGGGATTGCTGGGTCATAAGGCAGTTCTATTTCCAGTATTTTAAGGAATCCCCACACTGTTCTCCATAGTGGCTGTACTAGTTTACATTCCCACCCACAGTGTAAGAGGGTTCCTTTTTCTCCACACCCTCTCCAGCATTTACTGCTTGTAGACTTTTACACCACAGCCATTCTGACTTGTGTAAAATGGTACCTCATTGTGGTTTTGATTTGCATTTCTCTGATAATGAGTGATGTGGAGCATCTTTTCATGTGTTTGTTAGCCATCTGTCTGTCTTCTTTGAAGAAATGTCTATTTAGTTCTTTGGCCCATTTTTTGATTGGGTGGTTTATTTTTCTGGAATTGAGCTGCAGGTGTTGCTTTTATATTTTTGAGATTAGTTGTTTGTCAGTTGCTTCATTTGCTGTTATTTTCTCCCATTCTGAAGGCTCTCTTTTCACCTTGCTTATAGTTTCCTTTGTTGTGCAGAAGTTTTTAATTTTAATTAGGTCACATTTGTTTATTTTTGCTTTTATTTCCAGTATTCTGGGAGGTAGATCATAGAGGATCCTGCTGTGATTAATGTCGGAGAGTGTTTTGCCTATGTTCTCCTTTACGAGTTTTATAGTTTCTGGTCTTACATTTAGATCTTTAATCCATTTTGAGTTTATTTTTGTGTGTGGTGTTAGAAAGTGTTCTAGTTTCATTCTTTTACAAATGATTGACCAGTTTTCCCAGCACCTCTTGTTAAAGAGATTGTCTTTTCTCCATTGTGTATTCTTGCCTCCTTTGTCACAGATAAGGTGTACATAGGTGCGTGGATTTATCTCTGGGCTTTCTATTTTGTTCCATTGATCTATATTTCTGTCTTTGTGCCAGTACCATACTGTCTTGATGACTGTGGCTTTGTAGTATAGCTTGAAGTCAGGCAGGTTGATACCTCCAGTTCCATTCTTCTTTCTCAAGATTGCTTTGGCTATTCGAAGTTTTTTGTATTTCCATACAAATTGTGAAATTATTTGTTCTAGCTCTGTGAAAAATACTGTTAGTAGCTTGATATGGATTGCATTAAATCTATAGATTGCTTTGGGTAGTATGCTCATTTTCACTATATTGATTCTTCCGATCCATGAACAAATTGAAAAATGAAAGCCATATGATTATCTCAATAGATGCAGAGAAAGCCTTTGACAAAATTCAACATCCATTTATGATTAAAAAAACTCTCCAGAAAGCAGGAATAGAAGGAACATACCTCAACATAATAAAAGCTATATATGACAAACCCACAGCAAATATTATCCTCAATGGTGAGAAATTGAAAGCATTTCCCCTAAAGTCAGGAACAAGACAAGGGTGCCTACTTTCACCACTACTATTCAACATAGTTCTGGAAGTTTTGGCCACAGCAATCAGAGCAGAAAAAGAAATAAAAGAAATCCAAATTGGAAAAGAAGAAGTAAAGCTCTGTTTGCAGATTACCCAATCTTCTACATAGAAAACCCTAAAGACTCCACCAGAAAATTACTAGAGCTAATCAATGAATATAGTAAAATTGCAGGATATAAAATCAACACACAGAAATCCCTTGCATTCCTATACACTAATAACGAGAAAATAGAAAGAAAAATTAAGGAAACAATTCCATTCACCATTGCAATGAAAAAACTAAAGACCTATATAGAAAACTATAAAACACTGGTGATAGAAATCAAAGAGGACACTAATAGATGGAGAAACATACATTGTATTTTTGAGAGGTATCTGGCTCAGTAATAATTAGGCTATGATTTTTCCAGTGGTCATATATGGATATGAGAGTTGGACTGTGAAGAAAGCTGAGCACTGAAGAATTGATGCTTTTGAACTGTGGTAATGGAGAAGACTCTTGAGGGTCCCTTGGACTGCAAGGAGATCCAACTAGTCCATTCTGAAGGACATCAGCCCTGGGATTTCTTTGGAGGGAATGATCCTAAAGCTGAAACTCTTTACTTTGGCCACCTCATGCGAAGAATTGACTCATTGGAAAAGACTGTTGCTGGGAGGGATGTGGGCAGGAGGAGAAAGGGACGACAGAGGATGAGATGGCTGAATGGCATCACTGACTCGATGGACATGAGTCTGAGTGAACTCTGGGAGTTGGTGATGGACAAGGAGGCCTGGCATGCCGCGATTCATGGGGTCGCAAAGAGTTGGACACAACTGAGCGACTGAACTGAACTGAACTGATACTTAGTGAAACTCATATTGTTTTAATTAATAAGTGTACATAATAGTTAATAAGTTTACACAAGATTTAAGCATAATGATAAAGAAATAATGTAATTTAACCAAAGTACAAATGAAAAATATATTGATCATTACATAGATTATTATAAATATTTAACATCTGACCAACCAGAGTACATGCCAAGCACTTCATTGTAGGGTAGCAAATGTCTGATAGGCTCCTGTCCATAATTAATGAAAGACAATGAACTGAATAAAGAGAAGTATAATCAAAGTGAAGTATGTATGTGTACATATATGCATACATATACTGTTTCATCTGTGCTTAGTCGCTCAATTTGTCCCACTCTTTGTGACCCCATGGGGATTCTCCAGGCAAGAATACTGGAGTGGGTTGCTTGTGCCCTTCTCCAGGGGATCATCCCAACCCAGGGATCAAACCCAAGTCTCCTGCATTGGAGGCAGATTCTTTACCATCTGAGCCACCAGGAAAGCTCAAGAATACTGGACTGGGTAGTCTATCCCTTCTTCGGGGCATCTTCCAGGCCCAGGAATTGAACCAGGATCTCCTGCATTGCATGCAAATTCTTGACCAGTTGAGTCACCAGGGAAGCCATAAGTACACATGTATATGTATATATACACATGTGTGTGTATGCATGCTTGCTAAATTGATTCAATGTGTCTGACTCTTTGTGACCCTATGGACCATAACCCACCAGGCTCCTCTGTCCATGGGATTCTCCAGGCAAGAATAGTAGAGTGGATTGCTATTTCCTTCTCCTGACCCAGGGATGGAAACCAAGTCTCTTGTGTCTCCTTGACTGGCAGGCAGGTTCTTTACCATTAGAGCCATATGGGAATACATATATGATTAACATTAAGTGCTACACAAGTTCTTGGTATCTTGACCAAAGTGCCTGAAGTGCACCATAAATCAAATAAACAGTTCAGCTCTCCAAATAACCTTCAGTTCATTCAACAGTCCAGGCTCTTTCATCCTTCATGGCCTTCACACATGCTATTTTTCACCCCCAAGTAATTTCTACTCCAGGTGGTTCAGTGGTTAAAAAAAAAAAGAAAGAAATCTGCCTGCCAATTCAGGAGACCCAGGTTCCATCCTTGGGTCAGGAAGATGCCCTGGAGAAGGAAATGGCAACCCTTTCCAGTATTCTTGCCTGGAAAATCCCATGGACAGAGGAGCCTGGCAGGATACAATCCACAGGGTCTCAAAGAATCAGACAGGACAGAGTGACTGAGCACGCAATCAATTTCTACTCATCTCTTGGAGTTAACTTAAAATGTCAGTCCCTAAAAAAAGTCTTCTCTGATCTCTAATCCCCAGAGGCCAAAACTCCCTCAGAAATCCCTCTGCTGTAACCAGCATGGTATTAATTTCTTCTCATAAAGATACTTTCAATACCCTGGCACTTTCCTTTGTCTTGGGGCCCTTTGGAAAATTCTAGAGCAAGCGTGATGATTGAATTTCATAAGGCCCCATGTTAACAAGGCTGCAGAGTACTCTGATGAGGGAAACATGCTGAGTCCATAAAGCAAGAGTTCAAACTCACATCTTATTTTAAACTTTATATTCTGATTCAATATATCATCTCTCTGCCACCTGTTTTTGTAAATAAAGTTTAACCACACTCATGCTTCCATATCATAATAGCAGAGTTGAGTAGCTATGACAGTCCACCACACAGTCCTTGAAGCCTAAAATGTTTGTCATCGGGACCTTTAAAGAAAAACTTGCAAACCACTTCCTTAATCCATCATAGAAACTCTCTGGTTCTCTGACTTAAACTGAGAAGCTAAAGTCTTGAGTTTATCATGTTCTTCCTGAGAACTCTCTAGTGAAGACAGCAGCAACCAGGTCACTTGAATGTTTGAGGAATTCATTTTCACCATTGTGGCAACCACCCTATTTACGAAAGCCCTGCTAGCAATAGGCACTTCATCTCTGATAGTCACAGATAATAATTTTTTTGCCACAAAATGCCATATGATGTCACTATTATATTTTCCATTTGTAATGTTGCTGCCACTGCTATTTAGTCACTAAGTAATGTCTGACTCCTTGCCACTCCATTGTCTGTAGCCTGCCATGCTCCTCTGTCCATGAATTTTCCCAGGCAAGAATACTTCAGTGGGTTGCCATTTCCTTCTCCAGGGGATCTTTCCTACCCAAAGATTGAACCTAAGTCTCCTGCTTGGCAGGCAGATTCTTTACTGCTGAGCCACCTGAGAAGCCTCTATTTGTAATTGAATGCTTTGAAATCCAATTAGACAAAAGGTCCCAAATTTCAATCATCAAGGTCTGGTTTCCTGGGATAGCTCTTATACCCAAGTATTACATCAGTCAGTGTCTCATTAAGACAAAAAACTAAACAAAAAAGACTCTAGATATTTTTGACTGGATACATACACTAAACCAATTTCACATTTTTGGTTCTGTTATTTTCAGCATCTAACTCTTGTTAGAAGCCCCAGCAAGGTGTTAGGCACTGGAACAGCAGCTGGGCAGTGCTGGAGAGATTTTGAGGAGATACCCCATGTCCAAGGGCAAAAGAGAAGCCCCAGGAAGATGGTAGGGGAGGCAAAATTGCATTTAGAATCAAACCCCATACCTGCCAGAAAAGCTCAGAGAGCTCAAACAAACCTTGTGTGCAGCAGGACCCAGAGACCCCACAGAGACTGAGACAGAACTGTGTTTGAGTGTCTTCTGTAGAGATACAGGTCATCAGTGGACTGTTGCAGGGGCAGGGGCTCTGGGTGCAGCAGACCTGGGTATGGCATAAGACCTCTTGGAAGAGGTCATCATTAACCCCATTATAGAGCTGCCAGAACTTACACAGGACTGGGGAATCAGACTCTTGGAGGGCATAAATAGAGACTTGCGGGCACCAGGACCCAGAGAAAGGAGCAGTGACCCAGACTTGCCCGTGAGTGTTCAGGAGTCTCCAGCAGAGGCAAGGGTTTGTGGTGGCCTGCTGCAGGGTTGGGGACACTGAGTGTAGCAGTGCATGCATGGGACCCTTTGAAGGAGGTCGCCATTGTCTTCATTACCTCCACCGTAGTTTCAGTTCAGTTCCGTGCAGTCGCTCAGTCATGTCTGACTCTTTGCGACCCCATGAATTGCAGCACGCCAGGCCTCCCTGTCTCTCACCAACTCCCGCAGTTCACTCAGACTCCTGTCCATCCATTTGGCCCCAGGTAAATAAGAGGGAGGGAACCCATCAACAGAAAATTGGATTAAANCTCTTGGAGGGCATAAATAGAGACTTGCGGGCACCAGGACCCAGAGAAAGGAGCAGTGACCCAGACTTGCCCGTGAGTGTTCAGGAGTCTCCAGCAGAGGCAAGGGTTTGTGGTGGCCTGCTGCAGGGTTGGGGACACTGAGTGTAGCAGTGCATGCATGGGACCCTTTGAAGGAGGTCGCCATTGTCTTCATTACCTCCACCGTAGTTTCAGTTCAGTTCCGTGCAGTCGCTCAGTCATGTCTGACTCTTTGCGACCCCATGAATTGCAGCACGCCAGGCCTCCCTGTCTCTCACCAACTCCCGCAGTTCACTCAGACTCCTGTCCATCCATTTGGCCCCAGGTAAATAACAAGGAGGGAACCCATCAACAGAAAATTGGATTAAAGAGTTACTGAACATGGGCCCCACCCATCAGAACAAGACCCAGTTTCCCCCTCAGTCAGTCTGTTTCATCAGGAAGCTTCCATAAGTCTCTTATCCTCCTCCATCAGAGGGCAGACAGACTTAAAACCACAATCACAGAAAACTAACCAATGTAATCACATGGACCACAGCCTTGTCTAATTCAATGAAACTATGAGCCATGCCCATGTAGGGCCACCCAAGATGGATGGGTCATGGTGGAGAGTTCTGACATAATGTGGTCCACTGGAGAAGGGAATGACAAACCACTTCAGTATTCTTGCCTTGAGAACCTCATGAACAGTATGAAAAGACAAAAAGATAGGACACTGAAAGATGAAATCCCCAGGTCAGTAGGTGCCCAATATGCTACTGGAGATCAGTGGAGAAATAACTCCAGAAAGAATGAAGGGACAGAGCCAAAGCAAAAACAACACCCAGTTGTGGATGTGACTGGTGACAGAAGAAAAGTCCGATGCTGTAAAGAGCAATATTGCATAGGAACCTGAAATGTTAGGTCCATGAATCAAGGCAAATTGGAAGTGGTCAAACAGGAGATGGCAAGAGTGAACATTGACATTTTAGGAATCAGCAAACTAAAATGGACTGGAATGGGTGAATTCAACTCAAATGACCATTATATCTACTACTGTGGGCAAGAATCCCTTAGAAGAAATGGAGTAGCCATCATAGTCAACAAAAGAGTCTGAAATGCAGTACTTGGATGCAAACTCAAAAATGACAGAATGATCTCTCTTTGCTTCCAAGGCAAACCATTCAATATCACAGTAATCCAAGTTTATGTGCCAACCAGTAATGCTGAAGAAGCTGAAGTTGAATGCTTATATGAAGACCTACAAGACCTTCTGAATTAGCACCCAAAAAAAAGATGTCCTTTTCATTACAGGGGACTGGAATGCAAAAGTAGGAAGTCAGAAGATACCTAGAGTAACAGGCAAATTTGGCCTTGGAGTGTAAAATGAAGCAGGGCAAAGGTTAATAGAGTTTTGCCAAGAGAATGTACTGGTCATAACAAACACCCTCTTCCAACAACACAAGAAAAGACTCTACACATGGATATCACCTGATGGTCAATACTGAAATGAAACTGATTATATTCTTTGCAGCCAAAGATGGAGAAGCTCTATACAGTCGGCAAAAACAAGACCAGGAGCTGACTGTGGCTCAGATCATGAACTCCTTATTGTCAAATTCAGACTTAAATTGAAGAAAGTAGGGAAAACCACTAGACCATTCAGGTATGACCTAAATCAAATCCCTTACAATTATACAGTGGAAGTGAGAAATAGATTCAAGGGATTAGGTCTGATAGACAGAGTGCCTGAAGAACTATGGATGGAGGTTCGTGACATTGTACAGGAGCCAGTGATCAAGATCATGCCCAAGAAAAAGAAATGCAAAAAGGCAAAATAGTTGTCTCAGGAGGCCTTACAAATAACTGAGAAAAGAAAAGTGAAAGGCAAACGAGAAAAGGAAAGATACACCTATTTGAATGCAGAGTTCCAAAGAATAATAAAGAGAGATAAGAAAGTCTTCCTCAGTGGTCAATGAAAAGAAATAGAGGAAAATACTAGGATGGGAAAGACTAGAGATCTATTCAAGAAAATTAGAGATACAAGGGAATATTTTATGCAAAGATGGGCTCAATAAAGAACAGAAATGGTATGGACCTAACAAAAGCAGAAGATGTTAAGAAGAGGTGGCAAGAATACACAGAAGAACTGTACAAAAAAGTCTTCATCACTCAGATAATCATGATAGTGTGATCACTCACCTAGAGCCAGACATCCTGGAATGTGAAGTCAAGTGGGCCTTATGAAGCATCACTGCAAACAAAGCTAGTGAAGGTGATAGAATTCCAGTTGATCTATTTCAAATCCTAAAAGATGATGCTGTGAAAGTGCTGCACTCAACATGCCAGCAAATTTGGAAAACTCAGAAGTGACACAGGACTGGAAAAAGTCAGTTTTCATTCCAATCCCAAAGAAAGGCAATACCAAATAATGCTCAACTACCACACAATTGCACTCATTTCACATGCTAGCAAAGTAATGCTCAAAATTCTCCAAGCCAGGCTTCGACAGTATGTGAACTGTGAAATTCCAAATGATCAAGTTGGATTTAGAAAAAGCAAGAGAGTTCCAGGAAAACATCTACTTCTGCTTTATTGGCTATGCCAAAGCCTTTGACTGTGTGGATCACAACAAACTGTGGAAAATTCTGAAAGAGATGGGAATACCAGACCATCTGACCTGCCTCCTGAGAACTGTGTACAGGTCAAGAAACAACAGTTTGAACTGGACATGGAACAACAGACTGGTTCCAAATTGGGAAAGGAGTATGTCAAAGCTGTATATTGTCACCCTGCCTATTTAACTTACATGCAAAGTACATCATGAGAAATGCTGCACTGGATGAAGCACAAGCTGGAATCAAGATTTTTGGAAGAAATATCAGTAACCTCAGATATACACATGACACCACCCACAGAGCAGAAAGTGAAGAATTAAAGAGCCTCTTGATGAAAGTGAAAGAGAAAAGTGAAAAAGTTGGTTTAAAACTCAGCATTCAGAAAACTAAGATCATGGCATCTGGTCTCATCACTTCATGGCAAATAGATGGGGAAACCATGGAAACAGTGACAGACTTTATATTCTTGGGCTTCAAAATCCCTGCAGATGGTGACTGCAGCCATGAAATTAGAAAATGTTTGTTCCTTGGAAGAAAAGCTATTACCAACCTAGACAGCACATTAAAAAGCAGAGACATTACTTTGCAAACAAATGTCCATCTAGTCCAAGCTATGCTTTTACCAGTAATCATGTGTGGATGTGAGAGTTGGATTATTAAGAAAGCCAAGCTCTAAAGCATTGATGCTTTTGAACTGTTGTGTTGGAGAAGATTCCTGAGAGTCCCTTGGACTGCAAGGAGATCCAACCAGTCCATTCTGAAGGAAATCAATCCTGAATATTCATTGGAAGGACTGATGCTGAAGCTGAAACTTCAATGATTTGGCCACCTGATGTGAAGAACTGACTCATTTGAGAAGACCCTGATGCTGGGAAAGATTGAAGGTGGGAGGAGAAGGGGATGACAGAGGATGAGATGATTGGATGGCATCACTGACTCAATAGACATGAGTTTGAGCAAGCTCCTGGAGTTGGTGATGGACAGGGAAGCCTGATGTGCTGCAGTCCATGGGGTTGCAAAGAGTTGGACACGACTGAGCAACTGAACTGAACTGAACTCCTGTTACCAAATTCTGTACCATTTGGATCTTGTTTGGCTTCTTGTAATATGTATCTCTACTGAACAATGGCTTAAACTCATTAGGGAATTATTTTTGTCATAAAATAAAGAACCCAGAGGTAGGCAGCCCAGTGCTTGTACAGTGGTTCCCTCGTGTCATCAGGAACCCAGGCTGCTTCCAGCTGTTTGTCATCCTTTGAGATTTTTCACATTATTTAAACTAGCTCACAGACATGAGCTTCAGTAATTATGTCTGCATTCCATTAGGAAAAAGAGGGAGACCAAAGAACAAAAATATTCCTTTGTTTTTAAATATGTGCTTGTTAAGTCTAATCTTGCATATTATAAATTTTCCCCAAATGTTTCACTGAGCAACTTGTGCTCCCATCTCTTTTGCTAGGACTGTGTATTACGGTTGCCTCTTAGTGCAAGGAAGACTGGGGGAATTTTCACCCTAGATAAAATCAAAGTTCTTATAGAGAGAAGGAGGGAATGTCTCAGGTCTTAACTACACTGTTTCCTCTTGTTCACCACAATTCATTCTCCCCTCAGCAGTCAGAGTATGCTCTCTAATAGAAAATCTTGTCATATCAGTCCTCTTATAAAGCTCTTCAATGCAATCCTATTGAACTTAGTATAAAATAAGTTCAAAATCCTTACTGTAGCTGTCAGACATTGTATACACTGTCCCCTGCTCCATTTCCATGACTCATTTTTTATCCTATTTCTTACCCTCTGTGCTTCAGTCACATGGGCCTCCCATAATTCCTTTAGTTGAGCTTCACCTGCTATAATCTTGCCCTCACTCTTCACCTGAATAACTTCTCATTCTTGAGATATTTATTTTAATATCATTTACTTAGATAAAGTCTACAGCTTCCCAAATTAAGCCATTAATGCCCCCATTTCAATCTCATATGATTCCTTTTATTTTTCATTTATAGCACTTGCAAAAATGTGTTAGCATATGCTTCCTATTTTATGCCTGAAAAAACTTAATGGAATCTTGTTTATATCTCTTAAGAGTCTCATGGATGAAGAAGGGAGTGACCTGCACAGCTAGTCTTTTCTATAAGCTTTAAATACACACACACATACAGACACACGCATACACAGACACACACACCCCCCATAACTTAGCGTTTACCTTAGAAAGCTAGAACACTGGGAGATTTTTATTTCCTCTAAATCAACACAGAAGCAGGAGATCAAACACCTTTCTTGTAGTTCTTTCCAAATTGTCCCTGATCCTGTGATCTGTCAGCCAGCCATTTGTCTTCTAATGGTCTGCTTTCCAGTGTAAAAGTTCTGTCAGCACTGGGAATAGGTATTGAAACAGGGTGCACCCACTGGTCTTGTTGCCTGGTTCTGTCCCTATATAATTTATAAGATTGGTGTGAATCACAGTTGAGCTATGTTTGAATCTTTTCTCAGCTGTGTACTCCTTTATAAAGATAAATTAGGAACATTTACAAATCTTCTCTAAAGATTTCTTCTTTGACCAAGCTGTAACTCTACTTTTTGAGGGTCTAATTCAACTGACTGCTGTTATGAGGTTAAATGTAATTTTCACCAAGATTTTATGGTATATAAATCCTCTCTGCTACATAGATGAGAAGCAGTACATACTGAGTGTGATAAACTATGATTTTCATATTTTTTTTCTAATGGAGTATTGGCCAGAGATGAAAGTGAAAGAGGAGAGTGAAAAAGTTGGCTTAACGCTCAATGTTCAGAAAATTAAGATCATGGCATCTGGTCCCATCACTTCATGGCAAATAGATGGGGAAACAGTGGAAAAAGTGTCAGACTTTATTTTTTTGGGCTNCAGAAAATTAAGATCATGGCATCTGGTCCCATCACTTCATGGCAAATAGATGGGGAAACAGTGGAAAAAGTGTCAGACTTTATTTTCTGGGGCTCCAAAATCACTGCAGATGGTGATTTCAGCCATGAAATTAAAAGATGCTTACTCCTTGGAAGGAAAGTTATGACCAAACTAGATAGCATATTGAAAAGCAGAGACATTACTTTGCCAACAAAGGTCCATCTAGTTAAGGATATGGTTTTTCCAGTAGTCATGTATGGATGTGAAAGTTGCACTGTGAAGAAAGCTGAGTGCTGAAGAATTGATGCTTTTGAACTGTGGTGTTGGAGAAGACTCTTGAGAGTCCCTTGGACTGCAAGGAGATCCATCCAGTACATTCTAAAGATCAGTCCTGGGTGTCATTGGAAGGACTGATGCTAAAGTTGAAACTCCAATACTTTGGCCACCTCATGTGAAGAGTTGACTCACTGGAAAAGACTGATGCTGGGAAGGATTGGGGGCAGGAGGAGAAGAGGACGACAAAGGATGAGATGGCTGGATGGCATCACCAACTTGATGGATGTGAGTTTGAGTAAATTCCAGGAGTTGGTGATGGACAGAGAGGCCTGTTGTGCTGCGATTTATGGGATCGCAAACAGTTGGACACAACTGAGTGACTGAACTGAACTGACTGATTGGCCAGAGAATAAAGATTGGAGTGAATCATGTAAAGACAGTTGAGATCCTTTCATTGACTCTATAAGTTCTGAGCCATCTTACCCTATTTTTTGTCCCTAGAGAGGAAGAAAAGATATCCTAACAATAAGAATCTAGTTTTTGATGTGTCTTTATTTTGAAAATGGTAAGACTTTATTTTTATAGAATTTGTGTAAATTTATCAAGAATTATTAAATAGTTGTATGTGCGTTCTAAGTCACTCAATCATGTCTGACTCTTTGTGACCCCATGGACTGTACCCTACCAGGATCCTCTGTCCATGGGGATTCTCCAGGATTCTCAAGGATACTGGAGTGGGTTGCCAAGTCCTCCTCTAGGGATCTTCCTGATCCAGGGATCAAATCTGCATCTCATGTCTCTTGCATTGGCAGGTGGGTTCTTTACCCACTGAGCCACCTAGGAAGCCCATTAAAGTGAAAGTGAAGTCGTTCAGTCGTGTCCGACTCTTTGCGACCCCAAGGACTGTAGCTTACCAGGCTCTGAGGAGCCTCTCAGTCCATGGAATTTTCCAGGCAAGAGTACTGGAGTGGGATGCCATTTCTTTCTCCAGGGGATCTTCCCAATCCAGGGATCAAACCCGGGTCTCCCACAGTGCAGGCAGATGCTTTACCATCTGAGCCACCAGGGAAGCCTTAAATATATATTAAATAGTTGAGCACATGTTAAATAAAAATTCATGACTTTGTATCGTACACATAAAAGTCATGCTTAAGGCATATTGGAACTGTAAATTAATTTCTGTAATTATTAGCATTAATCTTTCTGCATTGTTGAAACTCCAATGTTTTCATTACAATACCTATAATATATTACCTAGCATAATATGTAAAATTTTTTTGTATATCTGTCTTCACAACTGATTTGAAAAATCTTTGAGTACAGGGTCATAATGGCC
>SJYQ01005653.1:113275-131926 GCA_006410935.1 Redunca redunca | reverse complement strand
TAATTAGTCCATACCAGTTCTTCATTACCCAACCTGTATCACCATATGCTCCTCAGAGAACATTGCTAGCCTTGGCACAATTTCCTTGACATGATTTCATACTATTCATCAATCCACACTACTTTAATATATTAAAGAGGAAACAGGTAGACAGCTAAAGGCAAAAGTAAACATTGTTAGAAGAGCATATTTATTGACTTGATAAACCAGCTCAGTCTTTGTAGATGCAGATATACCTTATTATGAAATTATTGCTAAATGTTTAAAAATAGCATTTATAAGGAAACATAAAGTAATCTTTTATTAGTCTTCTTTTCAGATCCATGCTTATACTAAATGAAATAATAAATGAAATCACTGTACTGATGTATTTGAGAAAAAGCACTAGACTTAGAGAAGTCATTCCCTAGAAAAATGGGTGAATAGCGTTTCTGAGAGTGATGTGCATAGCGTCTTGGTCTGCCATTAAGAACAGTAGAGGCAAGAGGGTGAAATGCCTGTCAGAATTTGTCTTTGAGTTTTCTTACCTGTGTACAATAGCAGTTCAATAATTTAATTCTTTATTTTCTCTAACGATTTGGAAATCGGGCTCATTATGCTATTTCCAGTATGTGCATGGTAGGTATTTATGATTATAAAGAAGTTATAAAGATGCAGTGTGTGTGTATCCTAAGATCTATTACTGGGAAAGAGGGAGGGGTTGCAGAAAGCTGGCAGGTGAGAGTGGGCTCAGAAATCTACACTCTGGGGTGGACTAATTTGCCTGTGAGCGTCTGCAGGTTGTGAAGAGCTGGGAGAAAGTTACTTCTCATGATTTCATTTCTTACTTTTCAGGAGAACTTCATTTATCATCAACTTAACTTTAAAACACATAATTTACATCATTTAAAAAAATAAAAGTCAACCCAGAACCCAAGAATTCTTTTGACCCAAAGGCAGTGGCATTAATAAATAGAACTGAGAGGCTTGAGGGACATTCTGGTGTATTTGAGATTTACACTAGATCTGCCAGCAATTAATTGCATGATTCTCAACTGATCACGTACCGCCTCTAGCATTCATGTTCGTTGTTTGGAAGTGAGAGGTCAGAATTCTCCATGAGTTCCCTCATATGGGCTTGCGAGATTCTAGATGATGGGGGCTCTGTCTATCCACCCTGAAAAGTTGAAATAGATTGTTGATTTTAAAGAACTTGCCATGTCCTTTTGCTATAAATAATTACATGGAACCACTGAGAGAGTTCAGTGTTCTTTGTAATATGTCCATTTTGAAGTTATTCAATCTCAGTATTGTTTTATATGCTATTTAATCTCCTAGGTAGGTCAGAGATCTGTTTACACTTAAGATCTCTCTGATTTCAAGATTATATAATGTTTTTCTTATAAGGACCAGGTCTACCTGGTTTATCATAGAGTCTTGGTTTCCTGACAGAGAATTTTCTTGTTTTGAGAGCAAGAGAAAAGGAATATTTGCTCAGTTCCAGCAGACCTAATACACAGTCTATTTCTGGTTTTGTGGCCAGGGGCCTATTCCCACTTCTTCTGCAAATGTCACAAGAATTTGTGTATATAAAGTTGTGTTTGTTTTGTTTTCCCTGTAAATAGACTGAAGTAAGAAATTTCCTTATAATTTAAATTTTCACATTGATTTTAGTAATCTTCAATTTCTGACCCAAGCATGACAGAATCCCTTCCAGCACCACAGCTTCTTGTTGTTACAGTTCTTGACTCATCCTGTATGAGTGTACAATTACACAACTGCTACAAGATGAGATACTTTTTTTAGTCTGCATAGTCATTATTCTAATGTCCATTCATATCTTTAAAGACACAATAAAATATAGCTTCTCATGAAACCAGAATATAATAAATTCTTATTGAATGTAATTGTTTTTTCATCATCATAAGAGATACCATTTTTAGCACATTATATCTGAGACTCTCTGCTGGGTGTTTTATATACTTTAAAGAGATAGATCAACATGTTCTTATATGTAGTTTACATGTGACAAATCCACTGTCTCAACTTATTTCTAGAAGGAAAGAACCATAGATAAATAAAACATTTAAAATGTGCTTAATCATTAAGTGATCAGTTTACACTGTGACTTGTGTTTAAAGCAGTTTAAATAACTTACCAAATGAGTCATTATGTACTTCAGAGAGGAACCTATCATAATTCCATTTTTTTTGCTCAGCATGAGCCCCAATGTTTATAGTAAATGTAATGAGTTTTCCCATCTTAAGAGTTATCATTTCCCCCCAAGAAAACTTCTTGGGGACAGGTGACATTTTGTATTTTTAAACCCTTGAAATACATACAAAGAATCTGATAGTACCCATTTTACTGAGCTACTGAACTACTAACCCAGTTATTGAAAACAATTTTCTGAATAAATGTGTATTGTGTATATTTACACACAAATTCTCTACTGCATCAGTGTATTTTAAAGTACTAACTGTACCACTCTGACTATTGAAAGGAAGAGCTTCCACATTTTGACTTCATTCCCATACATTTTGATGTGAAGGTGCCTGAAATGATAAATCCAGGACTTAAGAGGATGGTACAGGTGACAGGCCTTTAAATTCAAGTACTTGGAAAACCAAGGCCTGGGGAAAGACCGACTGCTTTTTTGACCATATTGGCCATGATTCTGCTGGTCGTTGCGGGAGCTGTCTTTCCTACCTCCTTGTGTGATCTACACACGGGGGATAACTTCTGCATCTCTAAAACTAAAGGACAGATGGATCTGGTCTAACACTCTTTTCTGTCTCTGGTGGAGAATTATATACTTGTATTTTATGATATTTAACCTTTGTATGAGGTTTCATCTAGGTAACACCTTATATTTAGCATAACACGTAACAAGAATTCATGAGAAATGACTAGCTCAAAAGACTAAATTAAGGTATTTGTTTCTTAAATAAAAAGTTTATTTCTCAGGAAATTATTTGTATTATCACCATTTCTATCCTGAAAGAAAGCAGATAAACATGGTAGTTTAATTATATATTTTAGACAAGTTCCATCTACTAAAACACATACATTTTTTGAGTACAAATTAAGCATGTTTAAGGTTCATATAGTGACTAGGTCTGAAAGTCCAGCCCGGTCCTCTCTCCTGTGCCCCAGACTTGCAGTTGAACTTGCCACCTATTCCTGAGTATCTCCATATTCCCTTAAACTTAATATGACTTCAAAAAAAAATCCAACTGCTCTCTACCAACATTGCCTTCAGGTTATCTGGAAGTAGAGTTATAATTCTCTGAAGAACCAACCAAGATCCTCCTTTTTCTCCTGGACATATAAGGCAGCCACTTTTGTGAGGATGGAGGGTAATAGAATACAGATGGTCTGGTTTCACTTGGCTTGGTTGTTATTGCTCCTGTGGTTGTTTCTTGGAAAGTTCCTGAAGCTCTAAAAGATCTTTAAAGCTTCCTGTGCCTAGGAGTTTAAAGTCACTAAAGAGTGGTCAAGCAATTTTGAGTTAGAGCCAAGGAGTAGTAATTGAACACTTATTATTATGAAGTACTATAAAATAAGTGCTTACAGGATAGATATGATTGAGAAAGTTACTGCTTATAAAAGTCTCTCATAGTAAGTAAAGTCACTCAGTCGTGTCCGACTCTTTGCGACCTCGTGGACTGCAGCCCACTAGACTCCTCAGTCCATGGGACTCTCCAAGCAAGAACACTGGAGTGGGTTGCCATTTCCTTCTTCAAAAGTCTCTCAGTCTAGCAGAAAAGGCAAATCTGTAAGACAGAAATTAACATAGCTCAAAAGTGCCCTGGGTGAGGATGGCTTCTGAATCCGAAATCTTGGATAATACATGGATTCACCCAAATGAATATATTAAAAGAAGTAAGTCCTAAATTGGTTCTGATTTTTTTAGACACCTATCAAATAGCTTTATCTAAAAATGGGTTTGATGTTA
Organism: Redunca redunca; assembly: GCA_006410935.1. Lineage (NCBI taxonomy): Eukaryota > Metazoa > Chordata > Mammalia > Artiodactyla > Bovidae > Redunca > Redunca redunca. The sequence goes on along the minus strand of SJYQ01005653.1, from coordinate 127,989 downwards.
TCCATTTAATTCTATTCTTAGTGTTTTTCAGATTTCACATTTGCACTGAGAATAAGTAATGTTTATCTAGTAACTGCATGGTCAGTTAAAAGATTTGGAAATTGAATTCAGAAATCCCTCAAAATCCTAGTCTCTTGTAAAATATTCAGCCTGTATTGTGCAGCATCTTTGGTGTAAGATAATAAAAGAATTATCTTTTTGTTTTTATCTTGTTTTCTAAAAGAATTTCAGAAGTCCAATTGATTAAGTCTTCACAATTCACTGGTGTGAATGATCAAGAAGCAAAATAAATTAAGTTTAGGAACAGAAAGGTTTTCATCACTTCCATTAAAGTAACTTCTATAGGAGATAATTTTATTAAATTCTAAGAAATGTCTTTTAGATGCAACTGAACTAAAAACATTGCTGCCTAAAAGACCCAAGCATTTCTGTGTTTTCTATTACTGTCATAGGAAATACATTTGGAGTTAATGACTGAAAAATGATAAAGTAATGATTAGCATAGCTACAAAAGAATTTTAAATGTCCACTTTGTATTAATTTTGGGTGTTTATAAACCATTTTTAATAAGTTCTTTTTAAAAATAAAATCTCTTGCTTTCTTTTAAAGTTGTCTTTTATTTGCCTTCCACCTTACTTTTTTTCTTTTGACCACACCATGCTGGCATGTGGGATCTTCAGGAATCGAACCTGTACCCCTTGCATTGGAAGTGCAGAGTCTTAACCACTAGACTGCGAGGGAAATTCTATAAACCGTTTTAGGATTAAAAAGTCAAAATGAATGTGTAGTACTGCCATAGGAATTTCCACAAGTATTTTTCCAGCATCAGCTTTGCTCATCAGCTTTATACTATATCTCCCGAATAAAGATAAAATATGCAGCCTTGTCACACCACACACCATGACATTCACTTACAACCGAGTACCGGTAAGAAAATATGAAAATTAATTTCTTAAGAATATGCTTCTGCTTAAAACCATTTAAACTTATCAAGAAATCTTTGTTTCTAAATAAAGAAGCAAAAATTCAATTAAGAACAGAGGCCTAACATGTGAATACGATTTACATGATTAAGTGGTGATAACACCCTGTTCTGCATTTAATTCCCACACACAGTATTGAACCAAATGTGAAACTGATACTTTGGTGACATTAAATATCCATAGCTTTGAAATGTGCTGCCATTTAATTACTACCAAAGCCATGTGCCTGAGAGTTTTTATTTCTCTCTATTATGAAGCTCTCACTACGGTGCTAAGACAAAGACACTGCAGTGCTATAAAACCAGGAAAAAGAGTGCGATAATTAAAAATCTCATGCATACTATCACAAAGTTGGCCGCATTAACAGAAATGAAAATGATCTCTGTACTCTGACTCAAAACTGAGACTCAGAATTCATGTCCAAATTTGTGTTGTTAGCAATATGACAGGTTCCAAACCATGAGCCTAACCAAACACACATTTAAATCATTAACATCACTCTTCTACTCAAAACAAAAAAAGGAATGTATGATTAAACCGATAACTATGTCAGGAATCAACCAACTCCGACAATAATGTTCATTTGGGATCCCTCATGCTTTATTAAACTTAAAATTGAAAGTTACTAAAATGCTCTTTTCTTATCCAAGGCACCAAAGAGCAAATGTACATAAGCAAAAATGAAGTGGATATATGATTCCTCTTGTCAGCATGTCACAGAAATGAAAGAGAAAGAAGTGTAATGTTAGGCATGTTGACCAGACTGTTTTTCCATATTAAAAGACCACTTAGAGTCAACTTCTTTAACCAGCTCCTCATCCTAAAATGCTTAGATCTTTGGGATACAGCTTCCTGTTGCTGCTGTTAGTATTGAAAATATCTCCTTTTTTTGTTATATCATAATAGCAATCATGAATACAGACAATTATAAAGAAAAAGTTAAAATCATCTGTGAGGTCATCATTCAAAGAAAGCCAGTAATAAACTGTAGGGTGAATCTTTCTAGACTCGTCACTCCCCAGCCCTACCCAGCCCTATATCCCACAAACCCTGAGTCCCCAAGCCTTTACTCTATTAAGCTGAGGCTTTTGCTAAAAGCTGCATGAGCAGCAAAGGGTGAAGCAAGAGTAAGAAGTCTTTGTCCAGAATTTTGAAGGATTTTTGAATTTTAATCTCAAATCTTATAACTGAACTTGCAGTGATTAACTAAACATTGCTTATTCTCAGTACAAATGTGAAAACTGAAAAATATTAAGTATATAATTATATGAATAATATCAAACCCATTATCAGGGAATCTAGTCGATATACATCTAAAAAGAGTNTAAAGATATTTCATTTTAATATATATATGTATATATATCAGACAAGATATAGCAAGAAGTTAAGTCTATTGACTCCATAAAAACCATAAACACAATTCAAATTTTTGTTGGAAATCTTTAAGGAGTCTGTTAGCACCTTCATTGTATGTAGGTGAGAAGCAAATTCCCACATACAGCAAGGAAGTTGAGAAATCATCAAAGGCTTAGAACACTTGGGAAATTTTATATGTTTACAATTAAGCAACATAGTCGTTTTTACATTTTTTAAAATAATTGAATGAGTATTTTTGTAGTTGCTCTGAACCCATTGGTTTAGGTGAACTGGTATAGATATTAAAGATCCCTGAATGTTTATGTAGTATTATACAGAATGAGTGCACAATGATTTATTCTACTGCCTTATCCAGATTATTCACTCTCAATGAAGCAGAAGTAGATGCTTTTCTAGAATTCTCTTGCTGTTTCTATGATCCAACAGATATTAGCAATTTGATCTCTGATTCCTCTTCTTTTTCTAAATCCAGTTTGCACATCTGAAAGTGCTTGGTTCATGTACTGTTCAAGCCTAGTTTGGAGAATTTTGAGCATTACTTTGCTAACATGTGAAATGAGCGCAATTGTGGGGGTAGTTTGAACACTGTTTGGCATTTCCCTTCTTTGAGATAGGAATGAAAACTGACCTTATCCAGTCCTGTGGCCACTGCTGAGCTTTCCAAATTTGCTGGCATACTGAGTGCAGCATTATAACAGCATCATCTTTTGAAATAGTTCAGCTGGAATAGCTTTGTTTGTAGTGATGCTTCCGAGGGCCCACTTAACTTTGCACTCCAAGGTGTCTGGCCCTATGAGTGATCATACCATCATGGTCATCTGGGTCATTAAGATCTTTTTTGGTATAGTTCTGTGTATTCTTGCCACCTTTTCTTAATATCTTCTGCTTCTGTTAGGTCCATACTGGTTCTGTCCTTTATTGAGCCCAACTTTGCATGAAATGTTCCCTTGTTATCCCTAGTTTCTTGAAGAGATCTCTAGTCTTTCCTGTTCTATTGTTTTCCTCTATTTTTTTTGCATTGGTCGCTTAGGAAGGCTTTCTTATCTTTCCTTGCTCTTCTTTGAAACTCTGAATTCAGATGGATATATCTTTCCTTTTCTCCTTTCCCTTCTCCAGAAAAAATCTACTTCTGCTTCATTGACTATGCTGAAATCTTTGACTGTGTGGATCACAACAAACTGTAAAAAATTCTTAAAGAGATCGGAATACCAGATGACTTACCTGCCTCCTGAAAAACCTGTATGCAGGTCAAGAAGCAACAGTTAGAATCAGAAAAGAAACAACAGACCAATTCAAAATTGGAAAGGAGTATGTCAAGGCTGTATATTGTCACCCTGCTTATTTAACTTATACGCAGAGTACATCATGCTAAATGTAGGGCTGGATGAAGCACAATCTGGAATCAAGATTGCCGGGAGAAATATCAATGACCTCAGATATGCAGATAACACCACACTTATGGCAGAAAGCAAAGAGGAACAAAAGAGCCTCTGGATGAAGGTGAAAGAGGAGAGTGAAAAAGCTGGCTTAAAACTCAACATTCAACAAGCGAAGATTATAACATCTGGTCCCATCACTTCACGCAAATAGTTGGGGAAACAGTGGAAACAGTGAGAGACTTTATTTTCTTGGGTTCCAAAATCACTGTAGATGGTGACTGCAGCCATGAAATTCAAAGAGCCTTGCTCCTTGAAAGGAAAGCTATGACAAACCTAGACAGCATATTGAAAAGCAGAGACATTACTTTGCCAACAAAGGTCCATATAGTCAACCCTATTGTTTTTCCAGTGGTCATGTATGGATGTGACAGTTGGACTGTGAAGAAAGCTGAGTGCCGAAGAATTGATGCTTTTGAACTATGGTGTTGGAAAAGACTCTTGAGAGTCCCTTAGACTGCAAGGAGATCAAAGTAGTCAGTCCTAAAGGAAATCAATCCTGAATATTCATTGGAAAGACTGATGCTAAGGCTGAAGTTCCAATACTTTAGCCACCTGATGCGAAGAGCCAACTCATTAGAAAAGACCCTGATGCTGGAAAAGACTGAAGGCAGGAAGAGAAGGGGATGACGGAGGACAAGATGGTTGGATGGCATCATCCACTTGAAGGACATGAGTTTGAGCAAGCTCTGGGAGATGGTGAAGGACAGGGAAGACTGTCATGTTGCAGTTCATGGAGGTGGCAGAATCAGATATGACTGAGAGAGTGAACAAGAATAATTCACTCTCAAAATGTTGCTTCTAGTGAAATGTTGGTGTAAAAATTAACTTGGCCATTAGCATTATGTAAAAATAACCTTTTCATTCCTTGCATTTCTAACAGTAACTATATTTTAAATTTCTCTCAAACTTGCAGGGTAAAGTGTAATTTCATCATTAAATTGTGTTTCCATCCTTAATAGAAATTTAAACTATTTTCAAAATGTTTCTAGCCATTTTCATCTGCTCCTTGATGATTTTTAATGTCTCTGTAAGTCATTTTGTTCTGCACTTTTGGGGATGACCTTTGATATCCATATTTCCATCTATAGGGAACTTCTTAATACAATGTACAAATTGATAAAATGACTAAGTGAATTATGAATGACCCACAAAATGTAACTTTGTTTTGCCACTAAAAATATTCTCTGAACATTTTAATGTTATAGGAAATTGTTCATAATATTATTTGAAAGAAGTAGAATATAGTTATATTTCATGGCATTATGATCTAAGTCTTATGAAATAAAAGTGTGTATACTCACACATGGACATTATTTTTTAAAAAAAAATGAATAAAAGCATATTCCTAAATGACTTGTATTTTTATTCATTTTAATATTTTCTATACAGTTATTTTTCAGTCATTAAGTTGTGTCCAACTCTTTGCGACCCCATAAACTGCGGCATGCCAGTCTCCTCTGTGCCCCACTATCACCTGGAGTTTGCTGAAATTCATGCCTATTGAGTCGGTGATGCTATCTAACCATCACATCCCTGCACCGCCCCTTACCCCCTTCTCTTATTGCCTTCAATCTTTCCCAATATCATGGTCTTTTCCAATGAGTTGGTTCTTTGCATCAGATGGTCAGATTATTGAAGCTTCAGCATCAGTCCTTCTAATGAATATTCAGTGTTGATTTCCTTTAGAATCCACTGGTTTGATCTCTTTGCCATCCAAGGGGCCCTCAAGAGTCTTCTCCAACACCTTGGTCAAGAAGCTCTCTAGTTCCTCTTCACTTTCTGCCATTAGGGTGGTGTCATCTGTGTATTGGAGTTTGTTGCTATTTCTCCCAGCTATATTGATTTCAGCTTGTAATCCATCCAGCCTGGAATTTCACATAATGTACTCTGTATGTAAGTTAAATAAGCAGGCTGATAGTATACATCCTTGACATACTCCTTTCCCAATTTCAAAGCAGTCCATTGTTCCATGTCTGGTTCTAACCATTGCTTCTGGATTTTTTGTTGTTGTTGTTTGCTTATTTGTTTTTTAACACCAAGAACATTGAGGCATAGCCAATTAACGAAGTTGTGATAGTTTCAGGTGAACAGTGAAGGGACTCAGCCATACATACCACCCTGAATGCTCCCAATCGTGTCTAACTGTTGCCCCTTGACCTGCATACACATTTCTCAGGACACAGGTAAGATAGTCTCATTAAGATTCTCATTTCTTGAAGAATTTCCCACAGTTTGTTGTGATTCACACAGTCAAGACTTTAGCTTAGTCAATGAAGCAGAAGATGTTTTTTTTTTTTTTTTTTCTGGAATACTCTTGCTTTCTTTATGACCCAGTGGATGTTGGCAATTTGATCTCTGGTTCCTCTGCCTTTTCTAAAGTCTGATTATGCATCTGGAAGTTTTCGGTTCACATAGTGCTGAATCCTAGCTTGAAGGATTTTGATCATAATCTTACTAGCATATGAAATGAGTGCAAATGAACATTCTTTGGCATTGCCCTTCTTTGGGAATGAAATGAAAACTGACCTTTTCCTGTCCTGTGGCCACTGCTGAGTTTTCTAAATTTGCTAACATATTGATCAGAAATGAGGAAAATCTTATGAACGTTAAAAAAATCTCTTAACTGACTCTTTCTATTCAGAAATACAATAAATCTTTATATCAAATTAACTCATATTTTATATCTTTCAAAACGAAATTACAGTGTTCTCATAATCTTATTATTCCTNTTCAGTATACCATATATGCAGTAAGTTGCATAAATTGTGTCTGCATAGGTAAATAAATTTTTGTACATACTATATCAACTTCCACATCAAGATGTAGAAATGTTCTAACATAGAAGTCTCCGTGTGCCTCGTCCAGGTCAATAGCTTGTGCTCTCTCAGAGGTAATCACTGTTCCAAGAGTTAGCTTTGCCAGTTCCTGATCTTCAAGTGAGTGAAAAAGAGTACATTCTAATGGTCACTCCTCAGTTTGTCTTTGACAAAGGGACCAAGTGAAGGGGGTCATTAATCTAGATTTTTGCCAAGAAAACCATTGGGTTTAGTAATATTATTTTATGGATTAAAAAATCTAAGAAGTATACTGAGGGTCAAGAGTAGAGATGGTATTCCTAGTCAGTTCTGAAAATACAATTTAGTGAATTCAATCTACCATGCTTTATGTGGCCTACAGTAGCCTGGAAAACTTAGTATATCACCGCTTCCCTGGTGGCTCAGAGGTTAAAGTGTCTGCCTGGAATTCAGGAGACCTGGGTTCGATCCCTGGGTCGGGAAGACCCCTAGAGAAGGAAATGGCAACCCACTCCAGTACTCTTGCCTGGAGAATCCCATGGAGGGAGGAGCCTGGTAGACTACAGTCCATGGGGTCGCTCGGACACGACTGAGTGACTTCACTTTCACTTTCAGGACTTAATTATTATAAACAGTGCTTGAACAGAAGAAAATGCCAGCAGAAAAGACATACAGATTTGATTATTGTTGGAGTTTAATACATACACTCACCCTTCAGTAAGTAAAATAAAAATCAAAAGGAAGACCTAAATCTCAAAGACCTACAATGCAATGCAAACTTAAAGTTTGCACGTTCCACCATTAGGGGAGAGTATCCCATTTTGTAGAGAGCACTAGAGTAAAATTGTTTAACTGATACAGGCTCTAGATGATCACTCAACTGGACCAAAAGAAATTATAACTATTCCACTATTAAAGCTTCTAACTTGCTTAGGACTTAACCCTTTCTATCGTCTATCATTATGAAATCATTATTCTCTATTACCTTGCACAAAGCATATGTCTTTCTATTACTGATAATTACTCAAAGATGCCCTTTTTTCTGCCCTTTAAATTCCAGTAAGTCAGCTGTAATTATCAAACAGTTTCCTATATGTGACATCACTGCAATAGACCTTTATCAGGCTATATAGTTAATCTTAGCCATAATGACACAGCTTGTAATATTCTAAAACCAAATCCATTTTACAGCTCATTTTACAACTTCATGGTTAGTTGTAACAGCTCCCATGTGATGAGATTAATATATCTTTTACTAAACATGTAAAACATTTATTCAGCTAAGTTTTGCTAACGACTTTAGTATTCTTCACCACTTCAATCAGTCAATGACTAAAACATAAATAATGAGATAGGCTATTCATATTTGAACTATGTTGGCTCTGAAATACTTATGATACACACAAACATTCACATGACACTTAACAACTAAGAGAGTCCATTTCTTTTTTCCTTTTTTTACTGACCATTCTGTAAAAAATTTAAAAAGTCAGCAGAAACATTCTCCGAAAAGAAAAATAATAATTGAGGACAGCTGAAAAGCAGGAGCAAGCTATACTTCCCTGGTAGTTCAGTGGTAGAGAACTGCCTGGCAATGCAGAAGATACAAGATGTGCAGATATGATCCCTGGGTCGGGAAGATCCCTTGGAGAAGGAAATGGCAACCTCTCCAGTATTCTCACCTGAGACTTCCCACGGAGAGAGGAGACTGGCAGGCTACAGTGCATGGGATCGCAAAAAGTTGGACATGTGTAACCAACAAAACAAAATTTTTTGGATACTACACTAAAAGCATGATCCATAAGAGAACAAACTGACAAAATTGGCTCTACCAAATTTAAAATGTCTGCTCTTTGAAAGACACCATTACAGAAATAAAAAGACAACCCACAGTCTGGTAAAAAAGAGTTGTAGAATCTAATTAGGACTCATCTCCAAAATTTTTAAAGAATTTCAAAACTCAGTATTAAGAAAACATACAACCCAATTTAAAAAATAAGCAAAATATTTAAATAGGCACTTCACTAAAGATAGTATGTGAATGACAAACTACACGATAAGATATTCCACCTCATCATTATTAGAGAAGTATAAATTAAAACCAAAAGTGTCTAGCCCAATGTTGAGCTTGAAATATGAATATATATTTTCGGTAAATCATTTAAAAGCAAAATAAATATATTGAAAGTTAGGACTTTCAATGTTCTCCAACCCTTATATTGAACAATCCCAATGTATCTCCTATTATTCAAAGAGAGGCAAAAATCTCAACTTGAAAAATTAAAATATTTTTGTTTAGCTTAATTTAATAAATGCCAAAGGGCATTCTTAGAAGTGGACATGGGAATGTTGAAAATTTTATAACAGAGAGGTAATGAATAATCTTGATAAGCAAAGGTGTCAGATCATAAAAATGCTTCCTTCTGAAAACTTATTTTCTTGCATGGTCTGATGTGGAATAGCATAGGATACCAACTGTCACCTACCCAAGCATATCACATCGTGTGGGTATAACAACTTTCCTCATCCTGTGAGTCTAAGCCACTTCCTTTCATCCTTCACAGATACTGGTAACCCTTTTCCCAGTTAGAGAATGTGGAAGAGAAGCAATACCTCCAATAACTTTGATATTAATGTTACGAGAAACTTTGTATTTCACTCTTGATTTTCTTAGTTGGTCTTAAAAAGTATCTTCACTTAGTTTAATCAGACTGGCATGATTCTGTAAGAGTGGAAACAGAGGAAAGGTCAGCTCTGAAACTGTCTTTAAGCTACCAAGTACCCATTTAAACCTGTTTTTTCTCCTCTCTGGCTGACTGAAGATGCCCTTCAGTAGGTAGACTTTGGAGGGAGAGGAGAAAGCAGACAGAAAAGAAAATAAGTAAAATGAAGAGATGTAAGAACAAGGAAAATTTGAATTAAATATTATGCTAATTCACTTTTAACAATATTATCACCATGTTTTATATCAAAGATATACTTTATAAAAGAATGAAAGTGTTTAACAGAGATCTGATTCCATTTAAATTCAAGAGGGGTGAACAAAAATCGAAAAGACATAGGAATATAATACTGAGGAGAGAAGTTCTAAAACGAGACATTATTTTTCACTGCCAGTAGCAAGCATGAAAAGGCAGCACCCAGCTGGGGGAAATTCCTCCTCTCTTGGTAAGCTGGAGAAACTACCTGAAGTGTGAAGACTTTGGCTAAAACCCTGGAGAGGGCATTCTGCAATAAACAACTTGATACCACTTTATCTTGTCATACAACCCTGAAACTCTTCACAATAATTTGAAAATATGCTCCTCTGCTTGGTACACAGGCAAAGCTCCCACTCGTGTCTGCATAAGAACAGGATCAAGCATGCTGTGTCTAAGTGGAAGAGCCCTGGTCACCCAGGCAGCTCTCTTGCTTCAACTGTTGTATTAGCTCTAATTCTTCAAGCAAATCTTTAAAAAAGAAAATGCAAACACTGCAACAGCTGGAGGAAGCAGTTGATTCCTTGGATTATTTCTAAGCAGTGTTTCCCTTTAATGTTTTTGGAAGTTAACTAGAAACAATCAAAATGGTCCATCCATATATATGTGTGGGTATGTGTGTGTGTGTATACATATATATACACATATGCATGTGCATATGTGTATATATGCATTCATTGATTAAAATGATTATTTTGGCATTCATATTTTAAAATACTATAGAACACATTTAACTATGCTGAAAGTGAAAAGTGAAAGTGTTCCAGCCAAGAGTACTGGAGTGGGTTGCCGTTTCCTTCTCCAGTTAGTCACTCAGTTGTGTCCAACTCTTTGCAACCCTACGGACTGTAGCCCACCAGGCTCCTCTGTCCATGGGATTCACCAGGCAAGAATATTGGAATTGTTAGTCATTCCCTTCTCCAGGGGATCTTCCCAACCCAGGAATCAAACCCAGGTCTTCTGCACTGCATGAAGATTCTTTACCATCTGAGCCATTAAGAAAGCCCTAATTATGCTGATGCAGACATTATTCTCTAGTGAGAATAATGATATCTATTGCTTCAGATATATCTATTGCTGATTAAAGAACATATCATATAGATGGTTAAACACAAATATTATACCATAGTAATTATTCTTTTGCTCCATCACAGCACATTTGAATAGAAAATATTCTAGTGATTAAGCTTTTTGTTCTTAAGTATTCTTCACAAAACTAAACATGATGGTTATCTCTAACTGAGAATATGAGCTTGTTTTGTTTTAGTTGTTGTTCAATTTTGATTGGCTTCTCTATTTTTTTTACAATCATCATGATTTGGCTATTGCACTTCATTTTTTAGTTATTGTATTTTTAAAGTCTCTCTTTGAAAGACTTATTTATTTTCACTTCTTTACTTTTGACTGTGCTGGATCTTCATTGCTGTGGGCTTTCTCTAGCTGTGGTGAGCTGGCGCGACCCTTTGTTGCAGTTCTCAGGCTTCTCATTGAGACAGCTTCTCGAGTGACTGCAGGCTCTAGGGCAGGTGGCCTCAATAGCTGCAGCTCACAGGCTCGAGAGCACTGGTCAGGGGCTGTGGCGCATCAGCTTCACTGCCCCACAGCATGTGGGATCTTCCCAGACTAGGAATTGAACTCATGTCCCCGGCATTGGCGGGCAGATTCTTAGCCACTGGACCACTAGGGAGGCCCTACATTTTTTATTTAATTTTAAACTGTAAAAATTTGCCCCTCCAGACTCAGTCTCCATTTTCCCTTTCCCCTCTTCCTCTGTGTCCAAGAGGCTGGTACATATAGAGCATAGGCAGGCTTTATTGTCATTCGGCTACCATTTTACGTTTGGTCAATAAGTAGCAGACAATCACTGCATTAATGAAGTTCAACATTAATTCATGATTTTAAAGTACTTAGTAAACTAGGAATGGAAGGCTTACAATTACTTCTACTAACAGAGTCACAGATTTATATAGTTCCTGCTTGTCTAAAGTTACTTAATATTTTTTGAAGAATTAAGTCATTTCATTTAAATGATCAAATACAAGCATGTAGCTTTTTAAAATATTAAAGTCGGAAGGAAATAGCAACTCACTCCAGTACTCCCACTTGGGAAATCCCATAGACAGTGAAGTCTGGCAGACTACAGTCCATGGTGTCCTTTTGGGCACAACTTCAGGACTAAACAACAACAAAGGATAAAAGTCTGTAGGAATGGTTTCTCTTCTTAACATTCTTAGTCTTGGTTCTTTTTTTCACTTTTTTCCTTCTCTATCAGTTTCATAAAATAATAAAATTTCCCCTGAAATTGAAATAAGACAAAGATGGAAGTTAACATCACAGCTATTCATCATTTCCTAAAGGTCCTACTTAGAGCAATTATGCCACTCCTGCTCAGACGCTCAGTTCTGTCTGACTCTTTGCAACCCCACGGACTGTAGCCTGCCAGACTCCTCTGTCCATGAGATTCTCCAGGCAAGAATGCTGGAGTGGGTTGCCATTTAAGAGCACTTATACTATTTACTTATCTGTGTGCACTATATTTCTCAGTGCCTGCATCCATAAAAGTGAAAATGAACACAAACATATGGACAATTTATGACAATGGCACAAAGAATACACAGTGGAGAAAGAATAGCCTCTTCAAAATAAGAGGAGACTATTTTTTCTGGTGTTGGAAAACCAGACAGCCACATGCAAAATAATGAAACTAGACCACTCTCTTACATCACACACAAAAAGTAACTCAAAATTGATTAGAGACGTGAGTGTAAAACCTGAAGTCATAAAATTCTTATAAGAAAACATAGGCAGTAATCTCGCTGATACCTTGGTGCTATTTATGTGGAACAGGCTCCAAAAGCAAAGGAAACAAGTGAAAATAAATCAGACTACATTAGACTGTAAAAGCTTCTGTACAGCAAGGGAAACAGCTATCAAAAGAACAGTCAACCTATTGAAAGGGAGAAGATTTTTGTAAATCATATTAATATATCCAATAAGAGGAAAATATTCAAAATATATAAAGAACTCAAGCAACTCAACAACAACAAAAGAAACAACTCAATTTAAAATGGGCAGAATTTCTAGATAGATTGTTTTTCCAAAGAAGACATACAGATGGCCAACCAGCACATACAAAGATGTACAGCATCACTAATAAGGAAAATACAAATCAATACAACAATGAAATATCACCTCATATTTGTTAGAATAGCTTTTGCTAAAAAGACAAAAATGACAAATGATGGAGAGGATGTGGAGAAAATGGAGTTCTTTTGTACTGTTGGTAGAACTGTAAATTAATGAAGCCACTATGGAACACAGTATCAGTTCAGTTCAGTTCAGTCGTTCAGTCGTGTCCGACTCTTTGCGACCCCATGAATCGCAGCATGCCAGGCCTCCCTGTCCATCATCAACTCCCGGAGTTCACTCAGACTCACGTTCATTGGGTCAGTGATGCCATCCAGCCATCCCATCCTTTGTCGTCACCTTCTCCTCCTGCCCCCAGTCCCTCCCAGCATCAGAGTCTTTTCCAATGAGTCAACTCTTCCCATGAGGTGGCCAGTGTACTGGAGTGTCAGCTTTAGCATCATTCCTTCCAAAGAAATCCCAGGGCTTATCTCCTTCAGAATGGACTGGTTGGATCTCCTTGCAGTCCAAGGGACTCTCAAGAGTCTTCTCCAACACCACAGTTCAAAAGCATCAGTTCTTCGGCAATCAGCCTTCTTCACAGTCCAACTCTCACATCCATACATGACCACAGGAAAAACCATAGCCTTGACTAGACAGTATAGAGATTCCTAAAAATAAATTAAGAATAAACCTACTGTATGACCCAGATATTCCACTTCTGGATATGTATGCATGGAACATGTAAACACTCATGCAAATGCATGTACCCTTATGTTCATTGCAGCATTGTTTCCATAAGTGTGTGTATATACGTATATGGGATACTACTCAACCATAAAAAAATGAAACTTTGCCATTTGTAGTAACATGGATGGGCCTTGAAATTATTATGCTAAGTGAAGTGAGTCAGATGGAGGAAGACAAATACCATATTTCTCTCATATGTAGATTCTAAAAAAAAGAAAAACAAAACAAATACAAACTCATAGATATACAGAGAACAGATTAGTGGCTACCAGAGTAGAAGAGGGTTGAGGTGTGGGGAAAAATGGGTAAAGGGAGTCAACTTTATGGTACTGGCTGGCAACTAGACTTGTGATTGTGATCATTTTGTAGTGTACAGAGAGGCTCAATGATAATGCTGCATTCCTGAAATTTATATAATAAAAATTCTAATTAAAAAATAAAATTTAGACAGGTGTAATTTTGAAAGGTGTAAGCAGATAGACTGGACAAGTCCTATTTCTTACTGAAGCTTTCCGCTTTTGCCCTCAGGGTATTCTCCTAGAAACTCTGCATTCTTTTACCATGTTGGGGAATGGAAGAGGTGAGACTGTTAAATGTAGATTGTCATCACTACTGTAAAATACATCTAGTTTAGCACATCCCAACTGTGAATCCAGACACTCTTGTTTCTAATGCCATAGCTTTAACTGGCATGGGTATAAGATACAGAAAGGTATGAAGTCATACTGTGTTTTGTCCATGTCTTGAATGAAGAGGTCTCCACCAGGTACCTACATATTGATTTGTGTCTTATATATATCTTGCTAAGATATATTATTGAAATTCAGGGTGGGCAAAAGGGATAACTGAAAAAAAATTAAGTAAGAGAACCTGTAAGATACTTCAGTTCCAGGCTTGCTCTACAGCAGATCAGCTTTAGAAAAGAGAAAATATGGTAAGGAAGGATTTAAAAAGTTGACTCCTTCAATATTATTCATGCCCTCATAGCACATAAAAGTCTTTCTGAATCTCCAAAAATATGAGTAATCCAGTTTAAATACTGCAGAGTACCTGCATCCTGCCAGATCCTCAAATGCAGTTTGCAATGAAGTCTCTGCTGCTTTAACCTGACCCAAAATGGGACTAGGTATTTTAAGTTCTACTTAGAGAAATTTTATTTATTTATTTTTATTTTTATTATTTTATTTTATTTAAATTTATTTATTTTAATTGGAGGCTAATTACTTTACAATACTGTGTTGGTTTTGCCATATATCAACATGAATC
>SJYQ01005653.1:37022-47504 GCA_006410935.1 Redunca redunca | reverse complement strand
TTCCAGTAGTCATGTATGGATGTGAGAGTTGGACCTGAGCACTGAAGAACTGATGCTTTTGAACTGTGGTGTTGAAAAAGACTCTTGAGAGTCCCTTGGACTGCAAGGAGATCCAACCAGTCCATCCTAAAGGAGATCAGTCCTGGGTGTTCATTGGTAGGACTGATGTTTTGAAGCTGAAACTCCAATACTTTGGACACCTGCTGCGAAAAGCTGACTCACTGGAAAAGACCCTGATGCTGGGAAAGATTGAAGGCAGGAGGAGAAGGGGACAACAGAGGATGAGATGGTTGGATGGCATAACCGACTCAACATGAGTTGGGGTAAACTCCAGGAGTTGGTGATGGATAAGGAGGCCTGGTGTGCTGCAGTCTGTGAAGTCTCAAAGAGTAGGACATGATGAGCAACTGAACTGAACTGAACTGGACTGGTTAAGAGGAAGGAAAGACTGTGGATAAACAACTCAACTTCCCCATGCTCCTGGAAGTGCCAATTTCCAAGGCTGTCTCATCTCTCCCCACATTTTCCACCCCAATTCCAGGTCAGGGAGGAAACCTCAGTTACAGGGAACAGGATAGCTGTATATCAGTATGGAGAACAATTCTTGTTTGGGGGATTTTTTTTTTTTTTTCTTAACTAACATGTGTTTCATTGAGTTATGTGCTTTTTAACAGATGCTCAGTTGAATGTGGAGACTTTAAGCCTCATAGGTTGAACAGAAGATCATGTACTGGAGCAACAAGTAATTTAATGATTTTTGAAGCTGCCTCAAATGCCACTAAAAAAAATAAACACTTCAAAAATCTCTGAATCTCTGCCCTCCAAATATGCCAATTAATTTATTTATTAAATGTGAGGTAATAATGTCATGATCTGATGACAAAGCTCTGGAAAACCCAGCATGTGATGTAATGATAGATTATGTTTCTATGTAAAATAAAATATAAGGGTGTGTGAGCTGGGGGAGAGAGAGAGAGATAGAGAGATGTGTGAGGGGTGGGTGTAGAAGGAAAGAAATACATGGCAATGTAAAGTAAAAAAAATCAAATCAAATGTTTGAATTAATATCAAATATGAAGTCATAGGAACACATAGATCTTTAAAAACATGATTTAATGTGACCTTTAGGCAAGAAAATCTGTAACGATAAACAAATAACATGCCTAGAGTACATGAAATTTTTATAAAAAATAGATTTGTGTAATTAGTATGTTGCTATGAGAGCATTTTCAAAGGATCTCACACAGACACTACAATGTATTAACATATACATTAACTATCATATGTATTCGTGCCAAATAACTGAAAATATAAATAAATTTGTTTCAATATAGCTTCAGTGTTTTTTTCCTTAAAACACTATCATTTTTCTTTAAGTATTAAATTGAATATGTGTACTATAATAGTAATATGGGTCAACAGTTTCTCAGCTCACAACTTTTGCTTACAAACTTACATTTTATAATTTTTGTACTTAAAGGAAATTTCCTGAAGTTTTTTAATCTTGTAATTCAACAATAATTGAAAGATTGGCTTTGGGCTTAACCTAGACCAGAATAAGCCAAGCTCACTCTTTCATCATATGTTTTCAGCTTCAATAAAATGACTTTTTCTTCATTCAGAAGTCTCACTGCTTATGTAAAGTCCTTTGCTGTTTATACTATAATGAAAGTGATTATAAATAATGGCAGTGGTTCTTCCATCTCAATAAATGCTCTCAGTTTATCCATTCTGATTTTTATAGAGACATCAAATATTCTATAGATTAATGCCAATAGGCTGCTTCCTTTTGCTAGCATGAATTTAGGGGAAAATCCATTTAAAAATTAAGTGAAATGCAAGGAAACTTGGGAAGCCAAATGCTTTTTGCATTATTATTTTTTTATAATATAATACTGTGGATGAAAGTGAAAGAGGAGGGTGAAAAGTAGGCTTAAAGCTCAACATTCAGAAAACTAAGTTCATGGCATCTTGTCCCATCATTTCATGGCAGATAGATGGGGAAATAGTGGAAACAGTGTCAGACTTTATTTTTGAGGGCTCCAAAATCACAGATGGTGATTGCAGCCATGAAATTAAAAGACGCTTACTCCTTAGAAGGAAAGTTATGACCAACCTAGATAGTATATTCAAAAGCAGAGATACTACTTTGCCAACAAAGGTCTGTCTAGTCAAGGCTATGGTTTTTCCAGTGGTCATGTATGGATGTGAGAGTTGGACTGTGAAGAAAGCTGAGCGCCGAAGAATTGATGCTTTTGAACTGTGGTGTTGGAGAAGACTCTTGAGAGTCCCTTGGACTGCAAGGAGAGCCAACCAGTCCATCCTAAAGAGGATCAACCCTGGGTGTTCATTGGAAGGACTGATGCTAAAGCTGAAACTCCAATACTTTGGCCACCTCATGCGAAAAGTTGACTCATTGGAAAAGACTCTAATGATGGGAAGGATTGGGGGCAGGATGAGAAGGGGACGACAGAGGATGAGATGGCTGGATGGCTTCACTGACTCAATGGAGATGAGTTTGAGTGAACTCTAGGAGTTGGTGATGGACAGGGAAGCCTGGTATGCTGTGATTCATGGGGTCGCAGAGTTGGACACGACTGAGCGACTGAAATGAACTGAACTGAACTGAACTGAAAGTGTATTCACGCCAGATTTTTTTTATGATTTATCTGGAAGTTGGTGTTTCTTTTAATTATTTATTTAAAACAAAATTCTATGTTACCACTTTTGTGGAATCTGCCTTATCATCAGTTATTAAAATACGGTAGTTTTCCTGTAGGTCTTCCTTCAAGTTACTGCTGAAAATGGCCATCATTTCTAATAACATTGAAATTTATATTCTAATAAAATTAGACCTTTGTTTTCTTCTGAGATTTAGGCACCGAGGACTAAGGACTAAAAAGACTGTAAAATGTGAGTTACCAGGACATATTCTTGAAGTGCCAGGCAATGACTCAAATATGGCACATCGAGATGTAGATGTAATGTTTAGGATGGCCTTACGGAAGAATGAACTAACATAGAAAACCGTTGTTATCAACATCAGCCCAAGCAGTTGAAGAGTCAGAATTTCAAGACGAAGTCTCTTATTAGGTTGCCAGGGCTGCCATAACAAAGTTCTATACACCGAGTAGCTTAAAACAACAGATATTAGCTTTACAGTTCTGGACACTAGAAATCCAATATTGCAGTGTTAAGGAGCAGAGCCATGCTCCCTCTGAGACCTGTAGGAAGTCTTGCTTGCTGCTGGTGGTTTGCTGACATCTTTGGCATGAATTTCTGTGGCTTGTAAATGCATCATTCATTCCAGTCCTTGGTTTCCTCGTGGTGCTTCTCTTGTGTCTCCTCACATCATCTTCCTTCTGTATGTTTCTTTGTCCAAATTCCGTTTTTTATAAGGACACCTGTTATATTAGTTTAGGGCCCACAAAGACATCTTTTCAACTTGATTGCCTCTGTAAAGACCCTATTTCCAAATAAGGTCACATGCTGAGGCACTGAGAGTCAGAACTTCAACAAACCTTTTTAGGGGAAACAACAGCCCACAATCCTTTCAATAAAATGGACAGAACATAGAAATGGACATAGAGAAGGACAAGGTAAAAAGTAGCAGGAATTCTGGAGAAACAGATGAGTCCTGAAGTTCAATATGTAGTGGTGGAAGCAAGATTTCAAGAGCTGAGCCAGGAGGAGCAGATTTCAGCAACTTTGTGTACATCAGCTGTCCCCTCACCAGGGGAAGCACATGTTTTAAAAAATACACAACACACTTGGTCAGGACACCTCTATTTTGGTGAGCAATGTTATTATGGTAAATAGATTATGTTCACAAGTGGTTTGCAGCTTCTCCTGACAGGAGACAGAATTATTCTCACTATGACTTGAATCTGGCCTGGCCTGATTGCTTTCTACTAAGCTGCGGCAGAAATGACATTGGGTTCCAAAGCCCAAACCTCAAGAAACTTGGAGCATCTTTTTCTTGTAAAATGCCCAAAATGGCCATGGGAAAAAATTAGTCTAGCCTACTAGAGGATGAAAGGCCCTGTGGAGAAGAACTTAGGTATCCTGCAATATAGAAGCAACTTCTGAACTTGAGTAAGGCCACCGTGAACATTCCTGTGAAAGCAATCTGCACTTCAATGCAGTTGCAAGAATGAGCATAAAAGAATCCAGCATAGAACCCTCTTAGCAGCTACAGAATCATAAGGAATAATAAATCTGTAATAATAAATATATATATTTATGATAAATAGTAAATCTGTGATAATAAAGATATATATTGTATTTAAGAGAGATATATAGATATAGAGATAGATAGATGTCACATAGTTGCAGAAATGTTTTTGTCAGGTTGAAAAGAAAAATAAGATAAAGGGATACCTTGAATTAAAAGTAGGGGAGATAAAGAAAAGGAAACTATTGGTAAGGTTATGAAATGGAACTAAGAATGAGAACCCTATAAAAAATCATACCATACTGACTTAGTAGTGGTGGGCCACAAATGTGACCCTAAGCTTTCTAACAGTCAGTGGGAAAACAGAATGCTGATCAGTTACACAGTTTACAAGGAATATAAGATAAAATAAGAACAGTTGTTTGGAGAAGCAAAATTATTGCTGTTACTAATATCCGACAGAAATTTCTCCCCATGGTCCTCATAAAACCAACACCATGTAATATACTGGCTTATACCCTCAACTGAAGTTTTGAAGTATGCACAATGACAAGTTTCATAGCATTGTAAGCATCATTCTATAAACAACATTTCAGCAAAGGCAGCTCTATGGGGGTCAA
The DNA here is from genome assembly GCA_006410935.1 of Redunca redunca. Taxonomy (NCBI): domain Eukaryota; kingdom Metazoa; phylum Chordata; class Mammalia; order Artiodactyla; family Bovidae; genus Redunca; species Redunca redunca. The sequence continues at coordinate 42,710 of SJYQ01005653.1, read as the reverse complement.
TATAGTACTCTCCAGGACATAATAAGTCTTCTGATTTGACCAAATCTAGTAGTGGTTTTAAAGTGTGGAATAATGGATAGATGTCATCTCTTAGGCAATTCTTTCTATAGACTGTTTCTGTCTTCAGATCTTTTGCACAATATTGGAAAGCAATGCATTCCAAGTTACACTTTTAACAAGCATTCAGAGTCCACATTATTTACATTCAGGGTGGGCTGCCCAGCTGGCTCAGGGGTAAAGAATCCACATGCCAATGCAGGAGCTGCAGGTTCAATCCCTTGGTCAGGAAGATCTCCTGGAGAAGGAAATGGAAACCCACTCCAGTATTCTTGCCTGGGAAATCTCATGGACAGAGGAAACTTGTGGGCTATATTCCATGGGATCACAAAAGTGTTGGACACAATTTGGGGACTAAACAACAACAACATCTTCAAGGTGAAATATGGATCTACATATTTTAATCAATAGCTGATTTGGTGGGGGGTTTCCATCTGTCATTAACAAATAAAAAAGATCAGAGAAGAACCTACACCTGAATTAAAGGTCAGTTCTTCTGTATGCAAATATTAATTGGTGGAGAACCCATAGAATTCTGTTCCAAAGTTCTCAGAGAAAGCTTGTCTAACACATAAAAAACTGAGGCCATAAAATAATAGCCTGGATATATGTTTTACTTATTTGGTGATTCTTAACTAATATTTAATCTTAATAAAGCACCCAGACCATGATCAATTTGGAGCTCTTCTAATAAATAATATTTTGAACTTTTGCTCAATCTGAAATTCTATTAAGGTTTTAGTTCTGGAGAGAAAGTTGAGATCACTTAGTCCAATATGGTATTTAATACATAATAAACTTGCATCAAAAGAGGTAAAATTCTTCTCATAAGATTATGTACCTGAAGAGTAAAGTGAGAGTCTTTCTTCACTTCATTCATTGACTGCTCTGTTTGTGGACCCATGGCTGCATGCCTCGGCGAATCCAAGGAAACCCTCTTGCATCCACTACATTACCATGAAAATTGGTCTTCAAGGAGAGAAATTTAGTACTTCAATTCATATTTTTCCTTTTCTTTCCTTTCACATCTGGACATCAACGTTAATGTGATTTTCATGGCTTACCCTCTCATTACCTGGAGTAAATAGATCATTGCATCACAATATTGCTCTGAGTTCAATTACATGAAGAAATACTATTATCTGATAAAATGCTTCGTTCTGTTAACAGGAGGAAAAGAATAAATCCCGCCACCCTCAGCCAACAACATATTATTGCAATGACATACCAAGTCAAAATGTGCAAGATGAAAAATTATTTGATTAGCTTCTGAATTGTGAGTACTTAAACCTATGAGAGCTGCCAAGCCCAAGCCACTGTGGCTCACACTATAATCTTGCTGCAGTCCTCTGGGCCCCTCCGTAACAAAAGCTACCATCTTGCCATCACTGTCACTTCACGTATTCAATCTCTAAAGCTCTGTTTGTTGTTTCATTCTGTTCTATGTCTCCCCTAGGAACACCTTCATTTTAATATAAATAGAGAGTTTCATCATGCGATGGCAAAGAACCATGGAAGATATGACTCTCAATATTACTGGACACCCTGCATACAGATGTATTCCAAAAAGGGGACTGAGACAGCAAAAAGAAAAAGAAAAAAACAAGTTTAATAAAGGGGCCCCAATATTATTTATCTGCACATAATGCAAACCATATGTCTGTAAGAGTCAAAAGTAAAAACTATAGGTGAGGCTATTACATTTTGTGTTTGTGGCTATTGCCAGGATATAGGAAGAGACTATTGAAGAGATCCTATAGCTCTTGCTCAGGTCTTTACATATCAGATTACTTTCATTGCCTTGCCTGGAATAAGGGCCACATTTGAATCCTAAGTAATTTTTAATACACTACTCTTATTTGAATTTAAAAATATTTTTGGAGAGATGTTCTGAGACATAAAAATTTAAGTGTAATCCTAGTTTGCTTCATTCATATTGACTGGGAAGAGCAGGAATAGGGAACAATCATAAATTAAGGTGACCAGAGCAAAGGTTTTTCCTCTTTTGAAGTCTTCTGTCCTTCAGAAGTCTTCCTAAATATCTCATCAGCCTTCCTGTATCTTCTAACAGTCTTTTTGGCCAGTTTTTTGTGTTTTTTTTTTTTTTGCATTGCTATTCCTTCTCTGTATTTTTCCCCCTCCAATGGTTGTTGAATTTACTTGCTTGATCAATAATGGTCCTAGCAAAAATGAGTTAACCAACCTGACACCATCCCAGTCACAGTATCCACACTACAACCCTGTAAGATCGGTAGATAGACGCAAACATCTGGAAAGACAAGACTACCATATAAGAAAGGCTTCCTTTACAAAGATCCCGAGTCAGCACTCAGAAAGTAGACCAAACATATCTTTTCACTCTCTTCTACCTTACAGATGTTTCGATGTCTATCTGAAGCCTTTCTTTCTCTCTTACGCCAAAGTTGGGTATTTTATAGTTCATGCTGTTTTTTGTTAGAAAAGTTAAATTAAACTTAAGTTCCAGTACCTTCTCACTCTATAACAGTGCTGGCAGTATAACCTCATGTAGAATGATTCCAAAGTTTTAGGTAAGTCCTAGGCTTCCTCTAGAGGTGCTACAAATGCTAGTAGTTATCATTCAAGCTAAATTGTGTTTTGACATATTTTTAGAATATTTAGTATCTCTACTGTCCAAAATATGTGTAATTAAAAGTTTAATTACCTTTTCTCAACATACATCTATACACACACACTTGAAAATCATTTATGACTCATCAGTTTTTTTAAGGGTGCTTATGTGCTCATTTCAAAAAGAATAGTTTAACATTTTTCTCTTTCCCTTCTATCTGCCATCACATTTTAAACAGAAGGGAAAATATGTATCACATATCCCTCCTCATGTTGTACTTTAAACCAGTCAGTGCGGAAGTCTACGGAGAAAGGCAGCGTGGAGTCTAGCATTTTGCTTTTCTTTGTTTAAATTGTTGGTATGGTTCAGCCACTAAGTCGTGTCTGACTTTTTGTGACCTCATGGACTGCAGCACACCAGGCTCCTCTGTCCTCCACTATCTCTCAGAGTTTGCTCAAATTCATGTCCATTGAGTCCATGATGCTATCTAATCATCTCTTCCTCTGCTGCCCCCTTCTCCTTTTGCCTTCAATCTTTCCCAGCATCAGTGTCTTTTCCAAAGAGTTGATGCTTTATATCAGGTGGCCAAAGTATTGGAGCTTCAGCTTCAGCATCAGTCCTTCCAATGAATATTCAAAGTAATGTCTCTGTTTTTTAATACGCTGTCTAGGTTTGTCATAGCTTTTCTTCCAAGGAGCAAGCATCTTTTAATTTCATGGTTGCAATCGCTATCTGTAGTGATTTTGGGAGCCCAAGAAAATAAAATCAAATCACTGTTTCCTTTCTCCTTTTATTTGCCATGAAGTGATGTGACCAGATGCCATGATCTTAGTTTTTTTGAATGTTAGTTTTAAGCCAATATTTCACTTTCCTCTTTCACCCTCATCAAGGGCTCTTTAGTTCCTCTTCACTTTCTACTATTAGGAATGGCAGAATGATTTCATCTGCATACCTGATATTTTCCCCAGCAATCTTGATTCCAGCTTGCAAGTCATCCAGCCTGGCATTTTGCATGATGTAGCCTGCATAGAAGTTAAATAAGCAGGGTGATAAGATACAGCATTGTCCCAATTTTGAACCAGTTTTTCCACGTCTGGTTCTAACTGTTGCTTCTTGACCTGCATATAGTTTTCTCAGGAGGCAGGTGAGGTAGTCTGGTATTATCATTTCTTTAAGAATTTTCCAGAGATTTTTGCGATCCACAAAGTCATAGGCTTTTTTATAACGCAGCAGAAGTAGATGCTTTTCTGGAATTCCTTTGCTTTCTCCATGTTTCAACGAATGTTGGCAATTTGATCTCTGGTTCCTCTGCCTTTTCTAAACCCAGCTTGAATATCTGGAAGGTCTCAGTTCACATAAGCTAAAGCTTAGCTTGAAGAATTTTGAACTTAAGCTAGCATGTGAAATGAACAAAATTGTATGGTAGTTTGAACATTCTTTAGTATTGACCTTCTTTGAGATTGGAATGAAAACTGTTTAAATAGGTATTAACAAAGTCCAAATTGGTAAAATAGAAGACAGGGAGATGATGCATTGATGAAGAAAAGGACTTTGGTATATAGTAGGCATACAATAAATATTAGTTCTGATCTTTTATCTCCTTTTTTTTCTTTTGCTGTACAAATAAATACTGATTATTCATTGATTTAAAAACAACATAAGGACTTCCCTAGTAGTCCAGTGGCTAAGACTCCATGTTCCCAATACAGAGGCCTGGATTTGATCCCTGGTCAGGGAACTGGAGCCCACGTGCTGCAACTAAGAGTTTGCACACTGCTGCTAAAAGATCCCATGTGCTACATCTCAGGACCACACAAAAAACAACAATGTAAAACTTCTCTACTCTGTAGAATACCATCAAATGTACTCAGTAAATATGACTGGCATCTAAGTAGACTAATGGATTGTAACAGTAAATATTTATCTATAGCCTAGATATGATTTTGTAATGTGAGCATATGCAGTATGTGTGATCCTACCACAGGGAATAGGAAATAAATGTGTGTTAAATGAGAAAAAACAATGGGATGAAAGAGTTGATGCTGTCAGAGAGGAAGAGCAATTTTGTTTGAGAAATTCAAAGTTCACAAGTGGAAATATGTGATTTGGGCAAATGAAAATGCAAAAACGTTAAGATTTGTTATAGATAACATAAACTGAGTTTCTTTTGTTTTTGTTGTTGTGAAAGTGTATGCAGTATATTTTCTACAAACTTTCTTTTTCAAATCAGCCTTTATTCCATGCTGTTGAAGCTTTGTCTTTTTATTTTAATGTCAATGTGTAAAGTGGCATACAGCCAATTTAAAATAACTTATGTGATACTGACATATTTATTCTTAGAACTTAGGCATGAGATTTACAGACATAGGACAGTGTTTTACAAAATTTTGTACTAATTTCGTGTTTACAGTGTTTCAGAAATGAAATCTGCTCTAAACCATCTTACTGCAATATATATGTTGCCTTTCCACAAAGGCTGTTTCTGGAAATAAAGGAAGAGAGAAAAGAAGAAAGAAAATAGAAAAACAGGATAAAAGAAAGGAAGGAAGAGTAAATGTTCTTTTCCACAGTCTCATATCCAATTAGAAAATGCTACATTTTATATCGACCCTCTTCTGGGTTTAGGATATTAAACTCTTGGAAGTCTCTCACAAGAGAAACCTATTTAGCTTTATTAAAGACCAAGTTTTTCAAATTTAGTTTAGAATAGAAATTTTTAGTGTTATAACTATTAACATACTCTAACATATGCACTAGGGCACTATTTTTGAAATTGCAAGTCATAAAACCAAGTCCGGTTTGTGAAATCAATTTACTTAGTTAGCATGGTCTTCATAACTATCATTTAGAAGATATGAAATAAAATGGGTTCAAGTTGAATAGAATGGATTACAGCATAATGCACAAAGGAAAGTCATATTTTATTTCATAAAAATTTTCCTTCTGCTATGTGTGTGTGCATGTGTGTGTGAATATGTATGTATATATTTATGTAATTAGCTGTGATACAAAAAGTATTTTTAGGAATCACTACAAAAATT
>SJYQ01005653.1:12563-36642 GCA_006410935.1 Redunca redunca | reverse complement strand
TCACTGCAGATGGTGATTGCAGCCATGAAATTAAAAGACACTTACTCCTTGGAAGAAAAGTTATGACCAACCTAGATAGTATATTCAAAAGCAGAGACGTTGCTTTGCCAACTAAGGTCCATCTAGTCAAGGCTATGGTTTTTCCAGTGGTCATGTATGGATGTGAGAGTTGGACTGTGAAGAAAGCTGAGCACCGAAGAATGGATGCTTCTGAACTGTGGTTTTGGAGAAGACTCTTGAGAGTCCCTTGGACTGCAAGGAGATCCAACCAGTCCATTCTGAAGGATATCAACCCTGGGATTTCTTTGGAAGGACTGATGCTAAAGCTGAAACTCCAGTACTTTGGCCACCTCATGCGAAGAGTTGACTCATTGGAAAAGACTCTGATGCTGGGAGGGATTGGGGGCAGGAGGAGAAGGGGACGACAGAGGATGAGATGGCTGGATGGCATCACTGACTCGGTGGACGTGAGTCTGAGTGAACTCCGGGAGTTGGTGATGAACAGGGAGGCCTGGCGTGCTGCGATTCGTGGGGTCGCAAAGAGTTGGACACGACTGAGCGACTGAACTGAACTGAACTGAAATAACTTATTTTGAGACTCCAAAGAGACCTTCATATTAGTCTATTGATTTGATAAGTCTCTTTTTCACCAGGTCTGAAATATTCCTGAACAAACCTGATCCCACCTCTCCCAGCTCCAATGTCATCCCTGTTTGCTCACCTGTGCCCCCAGCACCTAAGAGAAGAGTAGAGGAGATGATCAAGAGACGATGTGAGAAGAGAGTGGTTTGAAGAGAAGCATAAGATCCCTGATGGGTCAGGGGTAAAGAATCCACCTGCCAATGCAGGAGACGTGGATTTGATCCTTGGGTCAGAAAGATCCCTTAGAGAAGGAAATGGCAACCCACTGCAATATTCTTGCCTGGGAAAATCCCATGGACAGAGAAGCATGGCAGGCTACAGTCCATAGGGTAGCAAAGAGTCTGACAAGACTTAATAACTGAATAAGGGACTTCTCCAGTGGCTCAGATGGTAAACTGTCTGCCTATAATGTGGGAGACTTGGGTTTGATCCTTGAGTCAGGAAGATCCTCTGGAGAAGGAAATGGCAACCCACTCCAGTACTCTTGCCTGGAAAATCCCGTGGACAGAGGAGCCTGATAGGCTACAGTCCATGGGGTTGCAAAGAGTCAGACATGACTGAGCAACTAAACTTTCACTTTCACTTTCAAACTAAACAACAGCAATCACATAAGATTCCCTAAGATATATTGCCAGCCTGAAGAGGCTTTGTCAAAACCAACATGAAGCCCAGTCTTTTTAAAGTGAATGGTCTAGGGACTTCCCTGGTGGGCCAGTGATTAAGACTTCCCCTTCCAAAGCAAGGGATGCAGGATTGATCCCTAGTGGGAAGCTAAGATCCCACATGCCTCTGGCCAAAAAGCCAAAACATAAAATGAAAGCAACAAATTAAAAAATACAAATTGTAACAAATTCATTAAAAACCTTAAAAATGGTCCCATCAAACAAACAAAAAAATCTTTAAAAAACAGTTAATGGTCTAAATGGACACCTGGAAAATTAGCCATCAAATTTGTAATTAAAGAATTTCAAAAGGACATATTTAAAATGCAACAAATTGTAACAAGATATAAAGAGGATCTACATTGAAAAAATATATATAAATAGCTCTCCAATATCTGAAAGGTTAACTTTGTTGACAATAAGAAATTCAGATTAAAACTATACTACACTTAGATACCATTTTCACTTATCAGATTGGCAAAAATCCAAAAGTTGGAAAAACGTTCTTGGTACCATTTTCAAACATGGCTCATACACTTCTGGAAGGAGTGTGAAATGGGAAAAAGAAAAACTCATGGAGATCAACTGGGAAATATTTATTAAAATAACAATTACACTTACTCTTGGATTCAACTGTCTCACTTCTGGAAGTGTTTTGAGAGGTATACCCGCACATGAGAAAACAATGTATGTATAACTTATTCATTAAATCATTACTTCTTATGGCTAAAGACTGGAAACAACTGAAGTGGTGATTATAAGAACTTGGCTAAAAATAAATAATTGTGAATCTGTACAGTTGGCAACCCACTCCAGTATTCTTGTCTGGAAAAGCCCATAGACAGAGAAGCCTGACGGGTTACAGTCTTTGGGGGTCACAAAGAGTCAGACACGACTGAGTGTCTAACGCTATACAGTAGAATGCTTTCCTCTTACTTTAAATATGTCACTTCATAAACAGAAATAGAAAGATCACTATGACATATTTTTAAAACAATACACTTCAAAGTGAAAGAAACAGTATGGAAGAAATTAATACTTTCAAATGGAAGTCCAAGTATTCTACCAAGAGCGACTTATTATTTTTCATCAAATGCATTTTATCCAAAAATAAAAAAGTGACAATGCACTCATTACACAACTAAATTTGCATTTATCTTTTATTCTAGGAGCTAAGCATACAAATATTCCAAACCTTTGCTAATTACTGATATTCAATCACAGGTACATTTACTTCAAATATGTGATTAATAAATTCACAAGTTGTACTTGTATATTATCAGTGAAACACATATGTCATCAATTCTTTTACATTTCTGATATGGCATGACTTGGACTGGCAAATGACAATTTCCTCTTACATATTCTTGCCACCAAAACCCTCCTCATACAAATTGACACAGCAGTCTACAACTGAGAATAACTGAATATAAATGTGCTTCACCTAGACAAGAAGTAAAATTATTAAGTAAATTATTACTTTAAGGATTTAGTAACATAAAAAAAGACTGACATTTGATCACGTTACTATTATTATTCGGTATGTGTTTCTTTCAGAATTATTTCAGCTCTTCTGGGAGCCTCATCAATCCTGGAAATAAAATAATAACTATCATTCCAAATTCAGAATAAGGAATTCCAGTTGAAAATCATGTGAATAACTTAATATATTACTTTAGGGTTTCAAATTTCCATTGTGATTGGTATCTATTAACTGAAAGATAATGGATTTGAGGCAAGCCTACTATGATGTCAATCTTCCTGCTATTATATTTGCAGTATATGATGAATGTGTCCTTGGAATTATAAAATCTATTTTTTAATCAATTTTCTTTATTGTAATTTTCATTTAAAACAGAAAATGAATATATCCATCTGATTTAGAATTCATTTTGAGAGTAATTGGGCTTCTCTGGTGGCTCAAATGGTAAAGAATCTGCCTGCAATGCAGGAGATGAGGGTTTGATCTTTAGGTCAGGAAGTTCCCCTGGAAAAGGGGGTGGCTACCCACTCCTGTATTCTTACCTGGAATTCCCATGGACAGAGAAAGCCAGTCCATAGGGTTACAAAGAGTCGACTGAGTGACTTTGACCTTCACCTTGATAATAATTATAGTCTTGTTTATTTCACGATGCTTCAGTGATGCTGTCATTTTCAGCAGAAGACGATATAACAGACTGAACTTAGTAATCATGACATTTCCTCGGTGTCCTTCATTGAGTGTACTCTGCTGTCTGACATTCTTAACTTTTAGATTATAACAGTATACATGCATCTCAGTGATAAGGAATGTCCTATTTCAGTTAGGAAGTCACAAAAGGTAATCATGAAGCAATTAGGATGAGTGTGATTAACTCCAGAATAGTTTCTATTAATATATATTTTTCATAAGATTGTCTGATGTGCAAGAAAATATGAGAACATTCTCACAAGTTTAGACTTAGCAATAGGCATGGAAACAAAAGAAGCCGATGAGAACAAGCAAAGTCAGATATTCACTTTGTCTTTTTTTGCACTATTTAGAGCAAATTCCTTTTGTCAGCATCTTAGATCAGAAAATACAATCACCAAAATAAAGTCTATGATAAACATACAAGTTATTGGATTTCCCACTATATATGTGTTGCCTAGCAAAATAATGTGACTTATAATTGTTTAGACTGGTAAAATTTATATGAAAATTACTTTAATCAGGTTCTGTAGAATTTGTATGACCCTGATTTTTTTAGCATTGGATGAGCAGTTTTATAACTGCAGTACATGTGTTTAGAAAAGTACCTGGTTCAAAGTAGTTAATGAATAAGAGCGTTAATATGTCAGAATAGGAACTTTGAATTTAATGGACAATGCAACACAGGGACTAGTCAGAAAAGGCTGGAACTAACAAGCTGAAAAGTAGGTGTGCCCACTGTTGTGAATCACATGCTTGAGAGTGATGCCATAATTGTGGGTGGGGGAGGAAGGCATCGGAGTCAGACACAATGGACTTCACATTCTGATTCCCCCCAGCTCACCCAAAAATATAGGAGTACAATAAGTTGACAGGAAACTTTGAATTAAATTATCTTTTAGTTTGAATGTTGTAACAAAGATCGAATCATACCACGTTTGGGTAGCTTCTTGTTCGCAGGTACAAAACTCCTTTAAAAACTAAGCATATAATTGTACATGCATACAGAAGCCCCAAAGACCTCAAGGCCCATGAAATCATCTGCTATTAGTGATAGTTTCTCATTGCTGAAATGAGGACTTACATACCCAGGAGTTTTATCCCTATCACATTTAAGCTATACTTAGTACCAAACTGTGTGATAGAACATAGACTGTAAAATCCAGGAGAAGTGGCAAATTCTCAGCAGTGAGTTGTTATTCCTCGTAACAAATTGATTCTAGTCTGAAAATATACAGAAAATAAATGGCAAGAAGCAACCAACTAGATGTTGGATAACCATAACAGGCCAGGTAAACGGATGCATTTTCAAAGCCAAGTTGAGAAAATAACCTCAAAGGTGGGTGGCTGTTTGAATTCAGTGGAAAGCACACTGCATGCAGTAACAGAAGATCTTGCCTCTGCTGACCATGATGTCACTCAAGTTGTGTGACATTAATCTCCCAACACTATGTCTAGAATAGTGCCTAGCACTTGGTAGGCACTCAAGAGTTGTGGGTTGATTGAATTAACAAATAATCCTTTCTAGGGCATGTGTTTCCTCAACTTTAAAGTCAGTGTTCATAGAAGCGCTATTGACAATAGCCAAGACATTCAATAAATGTCCATCAACAAATGAATGGATAAAGAGGATGTGGTATATATATATATGCTGCTAAGTCGCTTCAGTCGTGTCCGACTCTGTGCGATCCCATAGACGGCAGCCCACCAGGCTCCCCTATCCCTGGGATTCTTCAGGCAAGAATACTGGAGTGGGTTGCCATTTCCTTCTCCAATGCATGAAAGTGAAAAGTGAAAGTGAAGTCGCTCAGTCGTGTCCAACCCTCAGCAACCCCATGGACTGCAGCCTTCCAGGCTCCTCTGTCCATGGGATTCTCCAGGCAAGAATACCAGAGGGAGTTGTCATCCCTTCTCTATGGGTTCTTTCCAACCCAGGGATTGAATCTAGGTCTTCTGCATTGCAGGCAGATTCTTTACTGTCCAAGCTACCAGGGAAGCCATATACACACTACTATATATAAAATATTACCAAGGACCTACTGTACAGCACAGAGAACTACACTCAAAATCTAGTAATAACCTATAATGGAAAAGAATCTTAAACAAAAATCACTTTGCTGTACACTTGAAACTAAAACATTATAAATCAACTGTATTCCAAAAAACATTTTTTTAAATAAACAGAAAAGTTATCTAAAAAATAAAGTCAGATGGTTCTGGTAAATGAGACTTAATATAACCTCTAGCCCAAATTTTCCCTAACTGTCCTACAGAGCTATAGGCTTCTCAGACATCCTATGGTACAGACACCATCAGTTCAGAGAACTGAAGCCAGAGAGAATGGAAACTCATTTCTCGCAAATGTGTATGGCCAAAGAGAACATGACAAAAAAAAAAAATTACTCCAAGTTGTGCAACTGCCATCCTACAAATATTTTGTTTGTGCATTTTTGCTGAGCATTGAAGATGGCTTCTTGTTTATTGGTCTTCACAGGCACACCACATGAGGCCAGCCTTAAAGTTTCAATGGCATAATTTTGAAATATAGAGATGGAGGATCATGCTTCTAGTAAAATAAGAGCAAAACTTTCAATGTTCATGTGTTTTTATTTTTCTTCACTTTATTTGGATAGTTCATGTATCAACCTGGCTTTCATTCCCTCTCCTTTGAAACCATAATATTTATTTTCATTGAAATCATTTTCTGCTTGGTATAAAAATATACTTTAGTAAGCATTAATGCTAGTTAGGGGTTACGTTTTAATGAAATTTTAAGGCAAAAAAGTCTTAAATCCAGCATGATTCACTTCAAAAGCATAGGTCAAATATCACAGTCCTCGGGGAAATCTTTTTCCCACCATTCCTTCCTTTACTCTTTAAGCATTCTGACCTTCCATTAAAATTATAGTATTGGATGTCATCTAAACAAACAGCCTTTCCCTAGCCTCTATCTAGTCTCCTTTCTTCCCTTACCATCTCTACCACCTTATCTTTATCATTTTATTCTTTTCAGGATTTTAAGAATGCAGCCCCTCTGGAGCCCAACTGCCTGAGGTCAAAATTAAATCCACAGTTCAGTGGATGTGTGACCTTGAATAAGTTACCTAAACTCTCTGTAGCTCAGTTTGTACATTGGTGAGTTGATGAGACTATGTATTTATGGTACCTACCTCCAAAGGTTGTAAAGAGTTGATGAATTGCTATATTTAGAACATTCAAATCATTATACTGTACCCCCTTCAACTTACACAGCACAGTATATCAATTGCATTTTCATAAAACTGGAAAAAATATATATGTTTACAATATGTAAAGTAAGGCTTATACCACACAAAGCTCACAATGGATGTCTACTGTTATCTTTGCTATTATTTTACAAATGTTTACTTGGCTCCTCGGGGCACCTTGTTCCACTCAAGAGAACACGGAGTGTCTCTTTCAAACATCTTGGGTGTTCTTGAAACTTTCTTGCCTTCAGTATATATTCATACATATATTTAGATGCTCAAGAAACCATATAAATGTTATCCACCTCCACCCACTCCCTCCCCACCCCGTCCTTCTTGATTGGCCTATGAGAAGGGAAAGCATTCTCTACATCTGTCCTCAACAATAAACCTGCAAAGAAATAGCTATAACTCACAGCCATGTATCTATTTGTGGCTCTGATTCTTTATATCACCTGTGTTAAAATATCACAATATTTCAGCTGTTAATTGAAGCACTCTGGCGTCTTGAGTTATTTTTATAGTCAACTTGAGATGACATGTGATAGTTCAGATTAATGGGAGCTGTGAGTCAGAAATTCTGTCTCTAGTTATGGTTATAACTTTTAACATGTGCTAACATGTGATATCTACAGATCATGTGACCTGTAGTTATTTCTAAAATGGGTATTGGAAACAATGAACTTTTGTCATGGTAACACTTTATGCTAAATGAAAGCAACACTTTAGTCTCTCGAAATTTTTTTTTTCTGGTACCACATGTCTTAATAAAAAGCAGTCATTCTAATGTTTTTCAGATGTCTTCAGCAAACCCAAGGGTATTTAACTAAAATAAACATGTACCAGGTGAAATAGGTTTATCAACCTTTACAAGATTATTTATAAAATGCTGATCATGAGTGAGAAAACAAAGAAAATTGATTTGTGGGAAAGAAAGTCCATCTATGTTTAAAGTTCCTCTACTGTGGAGGGAATAGAGTCTTTCTAAGTCTATGAAGCATTCAGGAAACCAATGCACATTAAGTGTGAACTTTCTCTGAAGGCGGCCTGGAGATCCTTTTAAGTGATGTGAGCAGTGAAGCTCTTAAAATGGGGCTAATTAGCTGTTTGATGTACTTGACAGAGAAAGATGTATGCAAGCAAAGAGAAAAGACTGCAAACACAGATATCCCTGATTGCATTATTGTCCAAAACTTTAATTAATTTCTTGAGGACTATCTTTTCCATAATTTAAAATGGTTTAAAAGATGTACAACTAACAGGTTCAAAGTGTTTCTTTAGCTAATCAGTTGCACTGCGGGAGGCTGAAAATTATAAAGTACATTTTATACACTCCTCAAGCTGTCCAAGAATTCCTTCTACAGGCTCTTGCTTTCATTCTCCCCCTTGTTTGCGTACTGGTATGGAGAAATGTGTGACCTGACTTCACTGATATGTTGTTCAAAGCCCAAGAAACCACTCCTCTACTTTTCATGCCTGGGAAGGTGTGTAAGTGTCTTTTGGCATGAAAATGTTCTCTTGGTACATTTGTGTCGTAAGAGATAAACATCAGATGCTGGTTATGGGCTCAGTTAAAAAAAATTACAGTTTTCTATAGTTTAAAATAAAAATGAATCTTTCAACTAGAATTACAAGTTTCTGTAAAATACAGTTCATAAAGAAAAAAATGTCTAATACCAACTGGGGACAACTTTCTGAATAAAAATAGTGACAGCAGTTTATACACAGCAGCAATCAAAACATAAATGTGCAAATAGAATTGCTTCTGTTTCTTTTAGATATCCAAATATAAATTATACATTTCATAACTTGGCTTATTTTCTCCAGTGAATAATTTTTTGCATGTGAAGTTTTATAAGATAGTCATTACTTTAGAATCATTCTGCTAGTATTTTCAGGAAAACAGCAAGGATCATTAATCTAAAAAAAATACTAAGAGGTAATCAACTGAGATATGTGAGGATGATAATTTTATGTAATATTCTCATATAAGCCATAGCATCTTTGCAAGTAATCCAAATTTACAAAGTTTACTCAGAAGTCAAAAATAGTATTGAAAGGGACTTATATTAGAGATATCTAAGATTTTTCCCAAAATCATGGATGACAGAAACTCTATGAGGTTTTCGATCTCTACTTACTTGCATGTTTGAGTATCCATAGGAAAATTCATTCATTCATTCAGTAATATTTATTGAGGACTTACTATGTGCCCCAGTTATGAGCGATACAGCAGGAAAGTAAACAGACCAAACTTCCCTCAAGCAGCTCCCATGCCTGTTGGAGTGAGGAGTTTAAACAAATAATCCAATAAGTAACTAAAATATTGTATTAGAAGATCAAACAGTCCTCGAAGGGAAGAGAGCAGAGCACATAGTATGGGGGCTAGTGGCCCTTTGTATTTACATGGAAAAGGACTGACAGATTTTGAGCAGAAGAGTAACAAGATCTGACTTGCATTTTTAGACTTACTCTGGCTGCCTTATTGAGATGATTCTAAAGTGAAGACTAAATGTAAATAAGGAGACCACTTTGCAGGCTGAGCAAGTGACCTGGGCAAGAGACAATGGTGGTCTGGGCCACCACGTCATTGCAGCAGGGAGAGCTACAAGCAAACAAATGCTTACAATCCATAGGGGTTGGATAAGGGTAGGCATACCATGCTTTTCTTCTGCACTTTGATCTTCTCTTTTATCATCTCCTTTTGGACTGGGCCTTGTCAATTATCCCAGCCTATCAATCCCTCCCACTCTATTGCCTTCTTTTCCAAACAGGTCCAAGCCTCTCTCATTAAAAAAAAAAAAAAGAGGAAGAAAAAAGACAATTTTTTTCCTTTAGCCTTTGTAAATGTCAGAGACTAGGTGATGTTTGAGTTCAGACTTAGAGACTGAGTTAGAGTTTAGCAGGCAGATAAAGAAGATGAATCCGGGTGAAGGCAACCACAGCAGATAGCATGCCACATCCTGAGGCTCCGAGAGGCAGGGACCTGTGAGTAGTTTGGGGTTGCTGCAGTGTCCCGGGGAGGGGAAGGGAAAGTGGGCAGTCTGAGAGCAGATTACCATGTGCTATCAATACTGCTCTCAAGAGTCTGGTGTTGTGTGACTACTGTATAGGGTGGTGAAGACGGCTCCCACCGGCAAAGTAGGAGGAGGGTGTTGCCCTGAGAACCTCACTGGGCAACCGCATTGGAGCAGAGGAGGGTGAGAACTGCCCCAGCCAGAATCAGGTGCACAATAGCGGCCACTTCTTAGTGGGCACCGTGTAGACTTGGGATCTTTGAGAAGAGGCCCCATTGACAGCGGGGAGAGAAGTCTATTCACCAAGAAGGAGGACTGACATTTAGGGGTTGATCTGCCCAGAGCAATTCAGGGGTGGCCCGCTGGCCAGAGCTAGGCTGCCCTCATAAAAAGAACCTATTAATCCTTTTAAAAGCTGCAGCACAAGCAGACAGCACAGGTATTTCAAAAATAGCTTTGGGGCCTAAATTCAAATCATAATTTTACAAAAAGCCACTGGGCCACTTTCAGGGGACACGCTGGTATCCAAGGAAAGCAATTCTCCTTAATCAAGTGGTATTTTCTTAGTACATCCTAGGCTCTAACCCAGGAAAGCCCTGGCGAGAAATGCAGAAAGACAAGGAGAAATTCTAAAAAGAGGAATAACAATGTGACTAGATGTGTATTTTAGAAAGACACTTCTGGAAGCAAGTGGTTAAGAGAGCCAAGAGGCCAATTATGTTGAGACCAACAGGGGGGCTTTTGCAATACTTCAGGTAGAAGTGATGGAGAATTAAAAATGTAATGGGCCAACTCAGGCATATATATCATGTTAATATAAATGCTAGCCATAGGTAAGGAAACATTTGGGAATAAATTTTGGAAGAGGAAAATATAACAGTGGGAAATCCTGCTGGCTCTGAAACTCCTTAATAGTGAGAGGCTAAGGACATTAAAGTAGCAATTTATTTGATAAGCAATTGATATCTGGAAGGCTAGCGACAGCCTTGTTGCCAGGAGAGTACGGTTACGGTCTCAGCCTGTGACTTTAAAAACTTCACTGGGGGAAAAATTACAGTCGGGCAAGCAGCAGCAGGGCATGGCCTACGGCACAATATGCCGATAACTAAGTCCCAGGGAAAACTGATTTGTGGCTTCTGAGCACATGCGTTGAGAGCGTCTGCTATTGACTAGTTGTGGTTCATCAGGATGTAGATCTATCTTGGCTAACAAGAAAGCACTAGAGGTCTTCATTTAGCCACTGAGCCCGTCTCCAGAGACTGCGTGTGGCTGTCTTTACCTTCCTACCCATCAACACATCAAAAGCTGCAGAATATATTTTCACTTTCAAAAAAATGCAAACTGCAAGCGAGATAAAGTTGCCAAACTAGACTTGAAACAGGGTGAATGATTACAGCCCGGCTCCAGATATAAAGAATAAATCATGTGTGCCCAGCCAGAATTTTCTTATATGTGTCAACAAGAAAGATAACTGAGAGTCTGTATCCATAGGACATCCACACCATATTAATTTGACTTGAAAGGATTAAAACAATTTACCCTGGATTTCTGACTTGAATAATTGTGAGCAGCATACTTCCAGAGGCTCTCTCACTGAAGAGAGTGGGTTATAATGAAATGATTAGAATATGCATCTTAGGACCCCTCCAATAATTACCCAGCTTGGGTTTTTCACTCAAGCCATGAAGATCAAGGCAAGAATATAATTCATATTTCATTTCATTTTCAGCAAGTGCCTTCCTGGAGGTTTGAGATTCCATTGAAATAGATTCTGCACCTTTAAATGTTTTCTCAAATTATCAGCTCTTTTGACATTGATTCTAATATCACCAAGACCTTTCCTCCCAGATGTTTTCCAGGAAGACTTACTTACAAAAGGTCATCGCTGTTTCCCAGCCTTCAAGGATCATTTAGTTTCGGCACTCTTGATTTGGGATGTGTGCAGGTGCATGAAAAAGAGAGAAGGTTACCCTTTGGTAAGCTCTATTTAATTCTCTAAAATGAGGGAAAGGTCACACTGAGGAGGTAGGCTCCTTATGCATTTGAAATAAAAGCCAGTGCTTTAGTTTTAAATTCCAGGTGGCCCAGTAAGGATTGGAATGCATGGTTTGCACTGCTTCCCTTTCAGTTAGCTCTTCAGGGAGATACCACTTTGATTTACTGGACTCACACAGGCTCCTTCGGGGCTGTAAGCAGGCCAGGTGCTGGATCAGCACGTCAGTGTACTCATCTCTAGATGCAGTCAGTTCCCTTACTGGGAGTTCTGTCTGGGAGGGGATCGCTGGCTCCAAATTCCCTGCCTCAGTGATATCTCCTCACAGTTTGCGTTTTTTTGCATGTGTGTTCAGTTGTGTCCGACTCTTTGCGACCCCATGGACTGTAGCCCACCAGGCTTCTCTGTCCACGTGATTTCCCAGGCAAAAATACTGGAGTGGGTTGCCATTTCCTTCTCCAGGGGATCTTCCCAACCCGGGAATCAAACTCAGGTCTCCTGAGTCTTCTGCACTGGCAGATGGATTCTTTACCACTGTGCCACCCAGGAAGTCATTTCCTCACAGTATTTCTTCCCAACTCCTTGGAAAGATTCATATTATCTCACTAGTTCATGTATCTGGTATATCACTGATGTACTAGAACTGCCACATGGCCTTTTATTTTTTCTTTCTTTTGAAAAATAAACATTAAAATTAATTTTAAACTTAGTAAACACGGTTGTGTAATGCAGAAACAATTTTTTTCAGCCAGAATAAAAATCATAAACAGATATACCAATTTCAAACCTGAACTTTCATTCTAAAAGTTTTTCAATTCCCTTGTTCACATTTTCATACTGCAGCATAAGTGCCAGGTCTCATTTCAACACTTTTATTAAGAAAATCAACGTTAATAGCTTTCAAGCCCATTCATTCCACAAGGGTTCTTAAAAAGCTTAAAAGAATGTCTATTTCCACATGAAGGACTAGACAACACATAAACTAAACTTGCAAGACATGCCATTTTACATACCTTTGTAACATCCGGATTAGACTATGACAGTGCCTACCTCCTGGGGCGATTCTTAAAGACCACCCAGGAAATTCAGCCACTGCAGAACATAGCAGGAGTCTGCTGATTTAGAAACGGAGACCATTTCGATTGTGTCTACACTATAACAGCAACCCATTTATTTAGAGCACAATAAAAGATCTCTGAGATGAAATGTGAGTCTCTGGCTTCTTTAGAATGTAGCTCCTTGGTGGAACACTTATATCCTCTCATAAGCCAACCTGTGGTTTCTAAAACAGGTCTTGATCCAGCTTTGTGTATGTCTACAAAAGCAGCTGAAGGGCTTCAACAAGGATCTGATTTAATCTGATGCCCTACCTAAAAAATAAAATCCTTAGAGTTAAGCTTAACCTAATTGCCTAAATCAACACATTTCATTTACTTATTTATAAATTTAATTAAATAAATAAAATATTTAAAGCTTATTAAGATGTATGGCAGGGGTTCCTAAAAGGTAGTAACACCCAAATGGATATTTTGTATGTAGCTTAGCAAGAGTCAAAGGTCAGTGGCTTTGAATAGAAAGTAAATTTTACTTGCATTTCTCTAATAAACAGCTCACCTAGTCTGTAAGTTTTGATATGCTAATCATTGATCTCTTCTCTGACACATTGTTTCTTCTGCCCAGTATTAGGGACTAGGCTTCCTTGGTGGCTGAACTGGTAAAGAATCCGCCTGCAATGAGGGAGACCTGAGTTTGATCCCTGGGTTGGGAAGATCCTCTGGAGAAAGGAAAGGCTACCCACTCCAGTACTCTTGCCTAGAGAATCCCCATGGACAGATGAGCCTGGCGGGCTACAGTCCACGGGGTCGCAAAGAGTAGGGCACGACTGAGCGACAAGCCCAGCACAGCAGAGGCTCTGGACTAGTAAGCAGGAGCTGCTCTCTTTCAATTTGTTGACTTATCAATCCGAGTTTGCCTCACTGACGACCACTGGACTCAGTAACACTCCCAGGGCTATGTACGTCATCAGGATGGCTCCTTAGAAACCGAAACCCATGTGCAATTTTATACTGTCACTCTCAACAACAACACTCCCGACAGCCAGCACTTCTCTATTTGGGCAAGTATGTGTGCTCAGTCGTGTCTGCTCTTTGCGACCCCATGGACGGTAGCCCACCAGGCTCCTCTGTCCACTGGATTTTCCAGGCAAGAATACTGGAGTGGGTTGCCATGTCTTCCTCCAGGGGATCTTCCCCATTCAGGGATCAAACCCACATTTCTTATGTCATCCNTGGACGGTAGCCCACCAGGCTCCTCTGTCCACTGGATTTTCCAGGCAAGAATACTGGAGTGGGTTGCTATGTCTTCCTCCAGGGGATCTTCCCCATTCAGGGATCAAACCCACATTTCTTGTGTCATCCACATGACAGGTAGATTCTTTAGGTTAGATAAAAATAAATCTATAATTTGGGGCTTCATCTTATTCATATCGTAGAAAATATTTTCTTACAATTAAAAACAAATGTGTGGCTACCAGAGGAAAGAAGGGGAATAAATTAGGAGTTTGGGACTAACACGCACACACACTATATATAAAATATATTTTTTATATATACAGCACAGAGAGCTCCTCAATATTTTGTAAAAAGCCTATAAGGGAAAAGAATCTGAAAAATAATAGATATGTATATGTATAACCAAATCATTTTGCTGTATACCTGAAACTAATACAAATTGTAAATCAACTATACTTCAATAAAGACTTAAATTTAAAATTTTTTAAGGAATTAAATTAAAATTTAAAAAGCAAGGCAAAAATCACCTTAATTTTAAAAATGCATCATAGTCCTTTTGAGACAGTCTTTAATGTAAATTATGTATAATAGCTTAGAGGTAGGAGTTTTGTTTAGGGAGGAGTTAGTTTTAGCTGTGAAATAGCAGGTGAATGATTTGTCTTATGTAAGAGGCTGTTGAGGAAGTAAATCTCTTTTCATACCTGAGCCAATGGGTTAGATCCTTTCTTTTTGTTCTCTAAGAGCTGAAGACAGGACCAAATATAGTTTCATTGATGGTAATGACCCAGTTACTGTTCTATGTTCACCAGGAAACTTGCAGACAATAAAATTATTGGTATAAAGACAGTTTACAGTAGTCTTTGGAATAGGTGAAAATTATTATCTGAAGAACTTCAAGATTATTAATAATTGGTTCACTTGGAGATGTGAAAACACCTTATAACTTATTCAGGGCAGCTTTCTCAAGGATGTGGCTCTCGGTGAGGGTGACCCCATAATATCAGCCAAACCAGACCCTCTGAGAGTGGGAGGAGGAACTGAGTCCTGAGGGACAAGTTAAACCAGCACAGCTCCAGGCAAACTTAGAATCAGTCTATCTACAAATAACTTTTAGACTCCTCCAAATATAACCCTTTGCCACTGTAAATAATTTATTTCATTTTCATGTTAAACTTAGAAACAATGGTTGAAGATGCCACTCCAAACCAACGAACAATCTTCATAGTAATAAAACAAACTCCCCAATCTGTGTTTTCTCATACTTTTGGTGTGTCGTCACTAAGAAGTGTTTTGATTGTGGAAGACAGTAAATATTTGTGCAGTTGAATCTACTTTCTATAATTTATATCTAGCCTTTTTAGACTTAAAAAATATATTTCAGAAACATTTCCAGTGGCATAAATGCCCCAGAAATTACAAATAAAATTGTGTAATAAAAGCAATACCCATTTCTGAATTTAACCACTAATAAAGGCAATTTTCAGTCATTTAGCAGTAGACCACAAGGAATAACTTGAGCAACTGTGCATGGGATCTGCATGCTGTGAGTCTGTGTTCTTGAGGGGTTAGACACATGCACAACAAAATATTCGTTCAGCTTTCCTTTGAGAATATTTTAAAGGCAAATGTAACAGGTTTTCTGCTTTATTGCTTATTTGGGCGTGAGTACTAATTCATATAAGACATGCTTTACTTACAAGAAAGTAGCCTGATATGAAGGAAGGAGCCTGAACTTTGAATCGAAACAAACTTGAACTTGAATCCCAATGCCAAACTTGAATCCCAATGTCAAACTTACTTTTATGACTTTGAACAAATTGCTAAAAGTCAAATTCTCATGGTTTTAGTTTGTAAAGTGGGCACCATAATGCCCACTATGAGGGTTATTTACTAGATGGGAGACACATGCTGGCTGATAGTAGGCACTTACTAAGTAATTATTTTATACCACCTAGTTTCAGAAACAGAACAAAATAAAATACACTATGCAAAACAAAATTTTACTTTACTCAAACGATTCAGAAGGCTTTTCAGGGTCATATAGGTTTCTTTTCTTTCTTTCTTTTTTTTTTTTTTTTGAAAGCACTGTTAACTAACATGATTCACTTTTAATACACCATAGTTTTCACTTCCAGCCTTAAGAAATATGCCTTTAAGAAAGAATGCGTGAAAAGGCTGGTTTCAGTGTTTAGCAGTTTGAGAAAACTGCATTGTAAGCAAGCAAAGAGAAGATTCAATACCAAAAAATACAAGCCTTCATTTTTAGTTTTGTAGTAGATAAAATTCTGAATTAGGACTCCTTAGAAATGTGTTACAATCATTTGCATTATCTTAAGCAAATTAAAAGTTCTTTTGTGAAACTGTTTTCCCATATATAAAATGAAGATCTGAGGTAGAACATCTTTTAGGCCCTTTCTAGCAATAGACATGCTTATCTTTATTGCTTTTCCTTTTAAGAAACAAATAAGAAAACAGTTTTCAAAGCTATTATTTATAGGTCCTCAAAAGGCAACTGTCTCCCACTCGCTAGAGACAACAAGGAAATAACCAGGAGCTGAAACACAGCTGATAAAAGAGGATCATTTATCTTCCATATTTTTTCTATAAATTTGTGGTGAAAGGGATAGAAATTTGGGGAGGAACAGGAACAATAGTGGGTTTGCCTGATTGTAAAAATAAAAAAAGGAAAGGAAGAAAGAAAGAAAGAAAAAAATCATTAATCAAAATGGCCCCAACTGAAACTTCTTGATAGAAGACTTATCTCACACTTTCTTGGTCAAAAAAATTAGAGGTCGCCAGTACAACCTTTCCCACATGGGCTGCATTCCTCTGCTACTCAAATCCTGCCTTTCATGCTGCATTCAAAACTCTTCAGGAAATGACCTGGGTTGTAAAAGGAAGATAGTTTTCAATGTTGCCCTCATTTCCTGCAGAAAGTATTCAGATGTTCATCTAGGAAAAATATATATATAACATTCGGCCCTAAAAAAAAAAGAAAAGAAAAGAAAATATGGGTTTAAAACAACATCAAAAACCTTTATTCAATCACACACACTGCAGTCAGTAGCTGGCCTTCAGCCTACAAAGCACAGTGAAAGCCAGTTTCTATTCAACATAACCTATAAAATGCCTTTTTAACTCAGTATTGTTAGAAACATTCCAGTCTAGATTTGAAAGGATTTCCCTATTATTTTCAACCCTAAAGATTTAAGTATTAAATAATGACCCCCAAAATAGATACCACCTTGTTTGTTAAGGAGACCTGTCTTACACTTTCTAACATTATAGCCAGATTTCACGGTCACGGGAAAACAAAACACACATAATGGAGTGGTTATTAATTCAATAAATCCAGCAGCTCTTGTGCTCTGGGCAAAAGGCGAAGTTAAAAGCAGCTGTTCATTGACGACATATGGGACATGGCCAGGATGAGGTAGCTGCTTCAGCACGTCATCCACCACTTTTAAGGCTGACTGCACTCAATTTCGTAGACAATCTACACACCATTTTCAGTTCTGTACCTCCATAATTTATCACAACAATACCTCAAGCACACAGATCGGAGGGGGAAAATGAAAGCAATTTACAGTACCGAGATGAAAGTAGCTGGGTGGATAGGGAAGACCTACTATGTAAATCATATCCACAACTTCAAGGAATGTTGACATAATATTCTGGAATTAATTTTTTCCAGCATTCCTATGTAGGTCACACAAAGGTAAATCTAGTTTCTCCTCCTTACCTCTTATATCTGGAGTTGTTTATCAATATGTTAAAGAGGAAATTGATTTTACCTCTCCCTTCTACTAGGACAATAAGAACCTTATGTAGAAAACTCACCAATAACAATGAAAGGAATCAGTTGAAACACTAGCATGCAATCTTTATATATGTCTCCCAGTTAAAGGTCATGGGATGACAGCAATAAAAAAAAAAAAAAGCAGAAGCACAGACATATAAGGGATAGCAATCTGCTCGAAATAGTGGTATGGATTATTGTAGACTTAATCTCATTATGTCTTCCTTTAAAATATGTCCCTAAATTCTACCTCAGATTCATATAGGTAAACCATGTTGATGACAAATATCTTAATATAGAACAGTTTAAGTAATGAAAATTTCATTTCATCCTATAATGTGTATTTCAGGGGGAGTGGGCTGCTTCTTTAATGGGAATAGTGTGCTGATAGCTTCATCAAAAGCTAGGCAATTAATTATTTCAATCTCCTTCTCCATCTCCGTGCCCCTCCAGTCCTCTCAGAGTTGATTGACAGGATAAGGATAAGCAGTCACAGGGTGGTGAGAGATATTTCAAGAAAGTGTATCAAGGCAAAAGGTAATAAACAAAAAACAGAACATATAGGAATACTCTAGAAATCTTCAGAAATACTCAAGTATTTGATTTCCCGAAGGTATGAAAGACAAGGGATCGGCCCTTTAATTTAGATAGTGAAGGGAGAGTAGACCTTCAAAACTGAAAAAACTTGTCAGCATACTCATTTGAGACATGTCTTCTTCTTTAAATTAAATAATAAATAATTTCCTGTTTTTTTATCTAAAACAACAAAACTAATGTATTTATTGTAGATCATTTGGTAAAGTAAAAACCAAGAGTCAAGCCTCATCCTAACAATGAGAGAACCTCCATCTTTAGCTCTCATTCTGTCGTCTATTGTTTGTTATGTGAAATGCATGTAAACATACAAGTTCTTTTATTTCTTGATTCATCTTTTTCATGTAAATATGTAAGAAATATTTTATATTAATGATGCTAATTTTTAAATATCATATATATTTATACCCTCATTTTTTTCTATTTGCATTCCATTGTTACACTCTTTAAGGAATATTATTTTATTTATTCCTCAAAAAAGCCCTATGTGGCACTAACTGTGTAATAGTCAGAATAATAATGGCAATTATTATCATATTTTACAGGTCAGAAAATTGAAGCATGTAGAATTAAGCACCTCGCCCAAATCTTGCTTAATAAATGGCAGAGCTGTTTTTTTTAAATCCAGATGTCCCTTCTTTCAAAGTCAGTGCTCTTAACCACTGGGTATATTATCATTACAGATGTTTATAATTTTAATGTTTTAATTTTTCTGAATTATTTTCCATTCACCATGCCTAGAAAGACTTTCTTCGCCCTATTAAAAGTCATTTTTATCTTTCTTCTAGTTTATTTATTTCTTCCTTTACATATTGTTCTTTTATCTACCTGAAATTTATTTTAAGATATGGAAAGAGGCATCTTTATTTTTCTAACTNTCCAAGGTAAGAGAAACCCAAGTAAGATGGTAGGTGCTCTGAGAGGGCATTAGACGGCAAATGTACTGAAAATATAATCACAGAAAACTAGCCAACGTGATCACATGGACCACAGCCTTGTCTAACTCAATGAAACTAAGCCATGCCATGAGGGGCCATGAGGTCTGACAGAGCATGGTCCACTGGAAAAGGGAATGGCAAACCACTTCACTGTTCTTGCCTTGAGAACTTCATGAACAGTATGAAAAGGCAAAATGATAGGATACTGAAAGGGGAACTCCCCAGGTCGGTAGGTGCCCAATATGCTACTGGAGATCAGTGGAGAAATGACTCCAGAAAGAATGAAGGGATGGAGCCAAAGCAAAAACAATACCCAGCTGTGGATGGGACTGGTGATAGAAGCAAGGTCCGATGCTGTAAAGAGCAATATTGCATAGGAACCTGGAATGTCAGGTACATGAGGAAGAGTAAATATCGACATTCTAGGAATCAGCAAACTAAAATGGACTGGAATGGGTGAATTTAATTCAGATGACCATTATATCTGTTACTGCAGGCAGGAATCCTTTAGAAGAAATGGAGTAGCCATCATGGTCAACAAAAGAGTCCGAAATTGCAGTACTTGGATGCAATCTCAAAAATGACAGAATGATCTCTGTTCGTTTCCAAGGAAAACCATTCAATATCACAGTTATCCAAGCCTATGCCCCAACCAGTAATGCTGAAGAAGCTGAAGTTGAACAGTTTTATGAAGATCTATAAGACTTTTAGAACTAACAGTCAAAAAAGATGTCCTTTTCATTATAGGGGACTGGAATGCAAAAGTAGGAAGTCAAGAAACACCTGAAGAAACAGGCAAATTTGGCCATGGAGTACGGAATGAAGCAGGGCAAAGGCTAATAGAGTTTGGCCAAGAGAACTCACTGGTCATAACAAACACCCGGTTCCAACAACACAAGAGAAGACTCTACACATGGACATCACCAAATGGTCAACACCAAAATCAGGTTGATTATATTCTTTGCAGCAAAAGATGGAGAAGCTCTATATATTCAGCAAAAACAAGGCCGGGAACTGGCTGTGGCTCAGATCATGAAATCCTTATTGGCAAATTCAGACACAAACTGAAGAAAGTGGGGAAAACTACTAGACCATTCAGGTATGACCTAAATCAAATCCCTTATGATTATACAGTGGAAGTGAGAAATAGATTTAAGGGACAAGATCTGGTAGACAGAGTGCCCGATGAACTACGGACGGAGGTTTGTGACATTGTACAGGAGACAGGGATCAAGACAAACCCCATGGAAAAGAAATGCAAAAAAGCAAAATGGCTGTCTGAGGAGGCCTTACAAATAGCTGTGAAAAGAAGAGAAGCTAAAAGCAAAGAAGAAAAGGAAAGATATAAGCATCTGAATGCAGAGTTCCAAAAAATAGCAAGGGTGATAAGAAAGCCTTCCTCAGCGAACAATGCAAAAAAATAGAGGAAAACAACAGAATGGGAAAGACTAGAGATCTCTTCAAAAAAATTAGAGATACTAAGGGAAAATTTCATGCAAAGATGGGCTCAATAAAGGACAGAAATTGTCTGGACCTAACAGAAGCAGAAGATATTAAGAAGAGATGGCAAGAATATACACAGGAGAACTGCACAAAAAAGATCTTCATGACCCACATAATCACGATGGTGTGATCACTCACCTAGAGCCAGATATCTTGGAATGCAAAGTCAAGTGGGCCTTCGAAAGCATCACTACGAACAAAGCTAGTGGAGGTGATGGAATTCCAGTTGAGCTATTTCAAATCCTGAAAGATGATGCTGTGAAAGTGCTGCACTCAATATGTCAGCAAATTTGGAAAACTCAGCAGTGGCCACAGGACTGGAAAAGGTCAGTTTTCATTCCAATCCCAAAGAAAGGCAATGCCAAAGAATGCTCAAACTATAACACAATTGCACTCATCTCACACACTAGTAAAGAGATGCTCAAAATTCTGCAAGCCAGGCTTCAGCAATACGTGAACCATGAACTTCCAGATGTTCAACCTGGTTTTAGAAAAAGCAGAGGAACCAGAGGTCAAATTGCCAACATCTGCTGGATCATTGAAAAAGCAAGAGAGTTCCAGAAAATCATCTATTTCTGCTTTATTGACTATGCCAAAGCCTTTGACTGTGTGGATCACAATAAACTGTGGGAAATTCTGAAAGAGATGGGGATACCAGACTACCTGACCTGCCTCTAGAGAAATCTATATGCAGGTCAGGAAGCAACAGTTTGAACTGGACATGGAACAACAGGCTGGTTCCAAATAGGAAAAGGAGTACGTCAAGACTGTATATTGTCACTGTGCTTATTTAATTTATATGCAGAGTACATCATGAGAAACGCTGGGCTGGAAGAAGCATAAGCTGGAATCAAGATTGCTGGGAAGAATATCAATAACCTCAGTCATGCAGATGATACCACACTTATGGCAGAGATGGAAGAGGATCTAAAAAGCCTCTTGATGAAAGTGAAAGAGGAGAGTGAAAAAGTTGGCTTAAAGCTCAACATTCAGAAAATGAAGATCATGGCGTCTGGTCCTGTCACTTCATGGGAAATAGATGGAGAAACAGTGGAAACAGTGTCAGACTTTATTTTTTGGAGCTCCAAAATCACTGGAGATGGTGACTGCAGCCATGAAATTAAAAGACGCTTACTCCTTGGAAGGAAAGTTATGACCAACCTAGATAGCATATTGAAAAGCAGAGATATTACTTTGCCAACAAAAGTCTGTCTAGTCAAGGCTGTGATTTTTCCAGTGGTCATGTATGGATGCTAGAGTTGGACTGTGATGAAAGCTGAGCACCGAAGAATTGATGCTTTTGAACTGTGGAGTCAGAGAAGACTTGAATGTCCCTTGGACTGCAAGGAGATCCAACAAGTCCATCCTAAAGGAGATCAGTCCTGGGCGTTCATTGGAAGGAATGATGCTAAAGCTGAAACTCCAATACTTTGGCCACCTCATGCAAAGTTGACTCATTGGAAAAAACTCTGATGCTGGGAGCGATTGGGGGCAGGAGGAGAAGGGGATGACAGAGGATGAGATGGCTGGATTACATCACCGACTTGATGGACATGAGTTTGAGTGAACTCCAGGTGTTCATGATGGACAGGGAGGCCTGGCGTGCTGTGATTCATGGGGTCACAAAGAGTTGGACACGACTGAGCGACTGAACTGAACTGAACTGATGATAGAATTATGATAGATACATAGACTTATGACCTGGGAAAATTAGGAAAGACTTGATGGATGAAATAAATATGAACTGAAGTTTGAAGGGTGAGTAGAGGTTTACTAGGAGCATAAAGGAAAATGGGCTGTTTTAGGCAGAACAAGCAGTATATGTAAAGGTAGGAAGGAAGGAAGAACACTTGGCACAGTGGTAAAGAATCCACCTGCCAATGTAGGAGACGCAGGAGACACCAGTTTGATCCCTGGGTGGGGACGATCCCTTGGAGGTGGAAATGGCAACCCACTCCAGTTACTTTACCCGGGAAAGCCCATGGACAGAGAAGTCCGGTGGGCTACAGTCCATGAGGTCACAAAGAGTTGGACACAACTGAGCGACCAAGCATGCACGCAAGAAAGAGCACAGCTCATTTGGGACAACCAGAGCACAGAGCATTGTGGGAAGAGCAGGAGAGACACCCAGAAGCCATGATTGTTCCAGGACCCTTGAGCCCCTTCAGGACTGTTTCCACTGCACTAAAACTTTTACTTGGTTAGTGCCATATTTGAAGGTTACTTTCCAAGTGAGGGGACAAATAATTGTTTTCCATTTATTAATGTAACCTATCCCATTAGTTAATTATTTTTGAATACTGGGCATGATTCAGGCCCTGATTCACAATTTCCTTAATGCATTAGCTTGTTTCTCTTTAAAATACGTGTAGTGCCAATACTAAACTTCCCTGGTGGCTCAGTGGTAAAGAATCTGCCTGCAATGAAGCAGACGCAGGTCCGATCCCTGGGGTGGGAACATCCCCTGGAGAAGGAAATGGCAACCCACTTCTAGTGTTCTACCCTGGGAAATCCCATGGACAGAGGAGTCTGGCGTGCTATAGTCCGCAAGGTTGCAACTGAGTCAGACACGACTATGTGACTAAACAACAACGATACTTCAGAGAAAGCTGTTGTATGACCAACTATGCAGTGCTCAGCAGAGGACTAAGTAAAACCCCTACCCTTACAAAAGAAGTATGCACTATATGTTGCTCAGTTCAGTTCAGTTCAGTCGCATCTGACTCTTTGCGACCCCATGAATCGCAGCACGCCAGGCCTCCCTGTCCATCACCAACTCCTGGAGTTCACTCAGACTCACGTCCATCGAGTCAGTGATGCCATCCAGCCATCTCATCCTCTGTCGTCCCCTTCTCCTCCTGCCCCCAATCCCTCCCAGCATCAGAGACTTTTCCAATGAGTCAACTCTTCGCATGAGGTGGCCAAAGTACTGGAGTTTCAGCTTTAGCATCATTCCTTCCAAAGAAATCTCAGGGTTGATCTCCTTCAGAATGGACTGGTTGGATCTCCTTGCAGTCCAAGGGACTCTCAAGAGTCTTCTCCAACATCACAGTTCAAAAGCATCAATTTTCGGCTCTCAGCTTTCTTTACAGTCCAACTCTCACATCCATACGTGACCACTGGAAAAATCACAGCCTTGACTAGACGGACCTTAGTTGGCAAAGTAATGTCTCTGCTTTTCAATATGCTATCTAGGTTGGTCATAACTTTTCTTCCAAGGAGTAAGCGTCTTTTAATTTCATG
>SJYQ01005652.1:498544-559073 GCA_006410935.1 Redunca redunca | reverse complement strand
TACTACAATTAGACGGTTCAGTTCAGTTACTCACTCATGTCCAACTCTGTGTGACCCTGTGAATGGCAGCATGCAAGGCCTCCCTGTCCATCACCAACTCCTGGAGTTCACTCAAACTCATGTCCATCGAGTAGGTGATACCATCCAGCCATCTCATCCTCTGTCGTTCCCTTCTCCTCCTGTCCCCAATCCCTCCTAGCATCAGAGTGTTTTCCAATGAGTCAACTCTTCGCATGAGGTGGCCAAAGTACTGGAGTTTCAGCTTTAGCATCATTCCTTCCAAAGAATACCCAGGACTGATCTCCCTTAGAATGGCCTGGTNAGTCCAAGGGACTCTAAAGAGTCTTCTTTTGAGAAGGAAGGTCTTTTGAGCACCACAGTTCAAAAGCCATCAATTCTTCAGTACTTAGCTTTCTTCACAGTCCAACTTTCACATTCATACATGACCACTGGAAAAACCATAGCCTTGACTAGACGGACCTTAGTCGGCAAAGTAATGTCTCTGCTTTTGAATATGCTATCTAGGTTGCTTATAACTTTCCTTCTAAGAAGTAAGCGTCTTTTAATTTCATGACTGCAGTCACCCCATCTATAGTGATTTTGGAGCCCAAAAAAATAAAGTTTGACACTGTTTCCACTGTTTCCCCATCTATTTCCCATGAAGTGATGGGACCAGATGCCATGATCTTCATTTTCTGAATGTTGAGCTTTAAGCCAAGTTTTTCACTCTCCTCTTTCACTTTCATCAAGAGGCTTTTTAGTTCCTCTTCACTTTCTGCCATAGGGTGGTGTCATCTGCATATCTGAGGTTATTGATATTTCTCCCGGCAATCTTGATTCCAGATTGTGCTTCTTCCAGCCCAGCGTTTCTCATGGTGTACTCTGTATATAAGTTAAATAAGCAGGGTGACGATATACAGCCTTGACATATTCCTTTTCCTATTTGGAACCAGTCTGTTGTTCCATGTCCAGTTCGAACTGTTGCTTCTTGACCTGCATATAGGTTTCTCAAGAGGCAGATCAGGTGGTCTGGTATTCTGATCTCTTTCAGAATTTTCCACAGTTTATTGTGATCCACACAGTCAAAGGCTTTGGCATAGTCAATAAAGCAGAAATATATGTTTTTCTGGAACTCTCTTCCTTTTTCAATGATCCAGCGGATGTCGGCCTTTTGATCTCTGGTTCCTCTGCCTTTTCTAAAACCAGCTTAAACATCTGGAAGATTGGAGGTTAGAGGCTGGAGAATGTTGGAAAGACCAGCTAAGTACACTTGAAGAATATACAGTCTCCGACCCTAAGGAAAAGGCAGGTCATTTATCCTCAAGATTTTCTGTAGATCCTTGGGCAAAGCAGCGAATGCCCCTCTGTCTCAGAACTTTTTGGAAAGCAGCCCTGACCCACGTCTGACAGCTGAGAAAAATTGCCCAGACCAGCACTGTCTGATACAGTAGCCACAAGCCACCTTTCAAGTGCTCACCAGCCATGAGCTGAATTTTAAACTTCATTTCATTTTCAATCACCACGTGTAGCTAAACCAGAGGCTACCCTATGGATGGCACAGATGAAGGGAATGAGCTGTTAGGATGGGCAGAATTTCAACCCCATTATTAATCTCTTTGGGCTTCCCTGGTGACACAGCTAGTGAAGAATCCACCTGCAACGTGGAAGACCTGGGTTCTCTCCCTTGGTTGGGAAGATGCCCTGGAGAAGGGAACGGCTACCCGCTCTGGTATTCTGGTCGGAGAATTCCAAGGACTGTATAGTCCATGGGATCGCAAAGAGTCTGACATGACTGAGTGACTTTCATTATCGTTAATATCTTTGGGAATTCTGTCCTGAGCCCTGGTTTTTCAAATTCTAACTTAATTCTTGGTTTGGAGTACCATTTCTGGAGTTACAATCCCTAGGTTCAAATTCAGCCTTCCTATAGGAGCTGTGTGGCCTTAAAGCAGTCACTTAAATTCCTTAAGGTTCAATGGCCTCATCTATGGCATTTGATGAGTAATAGGACTTCCTTGGTAGGGTTTCTGTAGAAGGAAACGATCATACACTTAAACACACTAATATAGTCTTTGACATACATGACTGTCTCCAATGGTTACCTGAGTTTTTGTTTTTCTCTCTCATCGTAAACATATTTGTGCATGGTTTTGGCCTCTCGGGATGTTTTGGCTTCTGGTATCTCCCAGTATCCAGCTACTGTGCAGGTTTGCATTTTTAGGTTTGAAACTGTTTCTGTGGGCTCCTCTTTTCCCTAATCAACCTGAGAAGAACATGGAAAACAGGCCTAAAGAAATCCATTTTGAGCCCCTGTGTTTCCATGGATCTGTCAGACATAGCAGTGTTGGAAGGGAGATTATAGCTAATATTTGCAGCACCGTTCGTAGCATCCTTCACCATGGGACCTCACCCTAAACACCTTTCACATACACCAAGGACGTGGTGTTAACTAGACTTGGAAAGTCAGTCTTTTTGCTGCTGACCCTTACTGTTGCATGTGAATTTTGCTGGAAAATTCAGTTTTTTGAGAAGACAGCATTGTTAACTGTGTGTATCTTTAAACCCTAGAATCCCAGGCTATGAGTGAAGGTTGTTTAGTCGCTGAGTTGTGTCTGACCCTTTCATGACCTGTTCCTCTGTCCACGGGATTTTCTAGGCAAGAATACTGGGGTGGGTAGCTATTCCCTTTTCCAGAGGATCTTCCTGATCCAAGGATCAAGCCTGCATCTCCTGTGTCAAGAGGATTCTTTACCACTCAGCCACCAAGGAATCCCTGGGAGTGAAAGTACAAATCACAAAAGGCTCAGTCAAAAATACCTTGATCCTTCAGCGAAAACTAGGTTTCAAGATAATGGATTATTTTTCTCTTCCATGGCCAGTAACTTGTTATTAACTATGTCTGCAGTGTTTAATCTGGCATGAAGCATGAGCTTTCTGTGGGCAGCATTTTTTCCTTACAGCAAGTCTGAAAAGCCAGGGAGCCCCAGTGGCTTGCCCGCCTCACATCTCAGCTGGACACCTGTAGTTTTGGTTTAGAAGTGGGAGCGGACTGTCCCTTATCATTGGCAAACGTGGTCCATCCCTTCTGCTCACTCAGAGTGAATCAGGCGGGCTTGGTCACCAGTTGCACCCCCCACTAAATGGAGTCTTGCAGAAGCTCTTTAAAAAAAAAATTAGCTGCACTGTGCAGCATGTGGGAGATAGTTCCCCGACCAGGAATCGGACCCGCAAACCCTGCAGTAAAAGCGTGGATTCTTAACCACTGGACCACCAGGGAAGTCCATTGCAGAAGCTCTTTGACCCTGCCATTGTCTAACCATGCCTCTAGAGCAGCTTGCAGCCTGGGTGATTTCAGTATTGTAAATAAGAGTAACAAAATAAACAACTGCTACCATCACCAGATATTTATCACGTACTAGGAACGGTTCTAAGTACTTTACAGAAAGTAACTCACAGCACCCCTGTGAGGTAGATAGAGTTATTTCCACTTTATAGGCAACTTAAGCGAGACCCAGAGAGGGTAAGTAGCCCGAGGCCACACGGCTCAGAAGTAGAGGACCGGGATTCCTAGCTCCAGAGCCTATGCCCTGGACCCTGTGCAATGGCAGGAATGCTTGATGGTGATGATATAAGTGAAGATAATCATAACAGATCACTGACTGGGACGCGACCTGGTAACAACTTCATATATAACATCTCTTCCAGTCTTCATAACAGCCCTGTGAGAGAAGTCTGATCATTATACCCATTTTACACTAAAGTGTAAAGTGTACATGAGTACACTAAAGTGCATAGACATTGTGACCTCCCGATGGCCCCCACTAATGGCCAGGACCTGAGCCCTAGGCGTGGTAGTTTTCAAAGCCCTTGCTCTGAACCTCGATCTGCATTTTCACTGGAAGGGTGGTGTTCACAGTCCAGAGATTTGCACAGTGACTCTCTGAAGAGACAAGGATTCCTTTTCCTGTGCAGCCAGTTTGTTGATGGGTCTGTTAGGCTCAGGTGGGGCTAGAGGGAAGCCTGAGAGCCCAAGCGCCAATGGAGAACTGAATGGCAGAAGCAAGGGAGGTGGTCTGAGGTGACGTGCCCAGGTGAGAGGCAGGAGAGACAAAGGAGACAAGTACAAACCATCCCGGGATGGGCACCCGGGCAGGAGGCACTCATGGGGAGGAGACCACAGCCATAGTGCAAGGTGGAGTCTGGGTTCAAGTCACACTGGAGCAGACATAGAGTAGAGCTGGAATTGGGAGGGGTGACTTCAGGTAGATGCTACACAACAGCTGGACTGTGGGGTCCCCAGGAAAGGGGACAGTGGTGAGACTGATGCTAGGGCTGTTCCTTAAGGATCAGCCAGATTCTATAAGGAGTGAAGGGTCAGGGAGAGCTGGGACCTGGAGAATCAAAATGCAGATGTGGATTGGAGTGAGGGAAGGGAAAGGCGGTTTCTCTGTTCATTCATTTATTCAGTCAGCAGCTGTGACTGGAGCGCCTGCCCTACGAGCTACAGCAGAAGGAAGGAGAGCATGGGCTGTAGGCCAGTCTGCCAGCTGGAAACTGGAGTTTGTGGTTTCATACCTATGTGACCTTGGGCAAACCTGGCTTATCTATTCTGTCTCACCGTCTCACATTGTCCTTATCTTTTTTGGGAGGGGTTGGGGGGCCCCACAGTAAATGGCTTGTGGGATTTCAGTCCCCAGACCAGGGAGATTGAATCCAGACCATGACAGTGAAAGCGCTGAATCCTAACCACTGGACCACCAGGGAACTCTTTTACTCTCTTCATCTTCAAAATGAAATGATAACACTGCCTTGTAGAGTTGTTGTGGGAATTAAATAAGTAAATTTCCATAAAGAATTTAGCACAATGCCTGACACCCTCTGAGTTACTCTTAGAGATTACACTTAGTAGGTGCCATGCCTCTGCAAGGTGCTAAGGTTGCAGTGAGCTAATGTGGACACGGTCTTGCCCTCCTGCACCTCATAGTGTAGTAGAATTTAATACATAGTAACCATCTAACCTCAGATATGCAGATGAAACCACCTTTATGGCAGAAAGTGAAGAGGAACTTAAAAAGCCTCTTGAAAGAGGAGAGTGAAAAAGTTGGCTTAAAGCTCAATATTCAGAAAACGAAGATCATGGTATCTGGTCCCATCACTTCATGGGAAATAGATGAGGAAACAGTGGAAACTGTCAGATTTTACTTTTGGCGGCTCCAAAATCACTGCAGATGGTGATTGCAGCCATGAAATTGAAAGACGCTTACTTCTTGGGAGGAAAGTTATGACCAACCTAGACAGCATGTTGAAAAGCAGAGACATTACTTTGCCAACAAAGGTCCATTTAGTCAAGGCTATGCTTTTTCCAGTGGTCATGTATGGATGTGAGAGTTGGACTGTGAAGTAGGCTGAGTGCTGAAGAATTGATGCTTTTGAACTGTGGTGTTGGAGAAAGCTCTTGAGAGTCCCTTGGACTGCAAGATCCAAGCAGTCCATTCTGAAGGAGATCAGTCCCGGGTGTTCTTTGGAAGGAATGATGCTGAAGCTGAAACTCCAGTACTTTGGCTACCTCATGCGAAGAGTTGACTCACTGGAAAAGACCCTGATGACGGGAGGGATTGGGGGCAGGAGGAGAAGGGGGCGACAGAGGATGAGATGGCTGGATGGCATCACCTACTCGATGGATGTGAGTTTGGGTGAACTCCAGGAGTTGGTGATGGACAGGGAGGCCTGGCGTGCTGCGATTCATGGGGTCGCAGAGTCGGACATGACTGCGCGACTAAACTGAACTGAACCTCCAATCAGGATCTCCTGATTTCCTCCTAAGTTACATTGTAAGGACAATCAAGTCAGAACAAACCCAAGAACTACTCTAGATAGTGGTTGTATGAGCACCAGCATAGAGTTGTTCAAAATGCAGGTTCCTGGACCCCATCTCTACTGGGTCTGATATACTGGACCTGGAGTGGATGCCCTGGAATTCATGTTTCAATCAAGCAGCCAATGATTCTGATACAGGTGGTCTAGCTTTGAGAAACTCCACTTCAGAGTCTGAATTACATACATATCTCCTGGCCTCTTAAATAATTATAGCATATAAATCTTTTGAGAACAGCACAAACTGGGCTGGAAGCCAGGCAGTCATCACTCTGTGCTAATTGCACCGTTGTATGACATTAGGCAACATGCTTAGTCATCAAGACCTCATTTTTTTCATCTGAAACATGGGGGTAAAGATATCTGCTCTTTGTCCTCCAAGACAAAGGAGCACACAGCTGTGAAAGCATTGGAAAGGATGATGAGGTTAAAAACACAACATACATACATCCTACAACTCAGAGACACATTTTGCATCCAGCAGAGAGTTCCAATAGGCTTTACATTAAAAAAAAAAAAATCCAAAATTTTAACTTATTTGGGAACCTGGAAGATCTGACAGCATGGAGCTCAGGTAAGGTTGGCAGCCTGATGTGTGGAAGAGCGCTGCTCTGGGGTCACATGCAGAGGTTCCAATCTCTGCTTTGAAAAGCTGGATGACTTTGGGCAAGTGCTTCAACCTCTCTGTGCTTCAGTTTCTTCTACTCTGAACCGAGAATGTTGAGAGTCTCTCTCTTTCAAAGAGTTGTGATGATTTAACTGAGTGAATATTTATCAAGTGCTTGGAACAATGTTTGGCCCATGGTGAGCGCTATATCACTCTTAGTTGAATAAATAAACATTCCTGCAAGCGGCAACAACCAGCTGGAGCCCAGGGGTGGCTGTCCCTCCAGAGGGGGCTGACGTGCACAAGGCTATCACATTTTCCACTGGGACAGACACATTTGACTCTGGGATCCCTACCGGAAGGGACCGACATATGTCTCATTCCTGGTGTCCCATCCACAAAAGGCAGAGACACTCAATGCTCCTATTTCTCCATCTATCTGGAGCGAAGGACCAGTTTTCATATTTCAGTCCAGTGTAGCCTGATATGATATGTGACCCACCTGAACAGGACTGACAGCCAGCACATGCCACAGACAACTCACCCACTGGTCTGTAACACCCTGTCCGGTCCACACCTGAACCAGTAGAGACAAGCCCTCTGAACATGCGCTTGGATGTTGCAATAATGTCAAATTGCTCCCAGAGTGCGTAAACACTGTTAACATCAGTACTTATCTCAGGGTGCACTGTGGACAGACCCGCTCCTCAGATGACACTTTGCATAGTGTCATCTTGGGGAATGCTGACATTGTCTACACGTGTACACAAAACAGCTGGACAATTTAGCTGGCAAGAGCAGGCAATGGATTGTCTGTCTTGTGTCTCTCTCAACACTTTTGTCCTTCTCAGCCTGCCTGCTTGCTCCTTATCCATCCTCATTTCTTTCATCTTTTTCCACACACTAAAACCAGCTCCCTAATGAGATACTGGAACTCACAACCGCCCACCCTTTCTCTTTAATGTCGCTTTTGGCTGAGAGGCGCTTTCCTGCCCCTGTGCCCACATCCACAACCTGATCCCCAAGTAGCTCTCCAGTTGCCCAGGACCAATGACTGACTGACATGGCTGAGCAAAGCATCAGTCCCTTTGTCCCAAGAAGGAACCCAGCCTACCGTATGGTCCCACTCATCCTCCAGAACCACAGGGGGCTCAGGCTGAAGCTCGACCCCAGCCCAGACACCATTTTCCACTTGCTCCTCCCCGAGTCCTTCCCTGTTTCCCTCGCTCCTCTTCGTTGGCAGCATGTTATAGCATGTTCATCACGGGCACCTTAACCCGTGTCAAACTCTGCTTAGGAGGAATCCAATCAAAGGAGCCATCCGCATGGGGTTCACCTTCCCCGACAACCTGGTGGAGGGGCATGTGGCGGGCACGACGCAAAAATCCTGAGGACCAGCAATCAGAGGACCCCAACAACATCCTCAGGGAACCAGGAGCCCGGAACGTACCTGTTGCATTAGACAGCGCCAGCGACTCCATGGAGCCCCGTGGGGTCTGCTCGGTGGGCGTCATGTCCTCAGTGTACTTCAGTGAGCTGATGGGGTGCCGGGTCCGACACTGCTGAGCGGACAAGCCCCCTTCCTCCTCCTCCTCCTCCTCGTACTTGGGGACTGGGATGCCGCCGCGGGTCTCACTGAAGCTCTGGCTGGACATGTCGCTATAGCTCTCCTGGGACCGCAGCCTGCCCGGGTAGTAGTCCTCTCGGCACTCCTTGATGAAGCTCCCGCCGTGGCCCTTCATGGCCAGCGACGAGCTCCTCTTCGGGTTGCCGAAGTGCTTGGCCCACACTTCAGGCTGGGCTCCAGCACCCTGCCCGCCGGGGCTGTAGGAAGTTCTGATGTTGCACTGGCTGAGGAGCTGCAAGGGGCTCTGTGGCTGGCTCTGCTCCAGCTTGTTCCCGTAGTGGTATGGCTCGTCCCGGCTCCTCCAGATGGGGTCTCGGTTGAGGCTGGGCGTCTGGCTGGACAGGCTGAGCAGGTCCATCTGCAGTGACAGGGGGTCCACGTCGGCCGACAGCCGGTTGGAGCTCACCTGCAGCTGGCTGTGCTGGTTGAGCAGCGGCTCCTCCGTCTTGCCCTTGTTCTTGCCGATCTTGGCGCTGCGCCGGGACTCTTTGGCCCGGGCATTCTGGAAGGCAGAATCGGAGGAGTCTGAGCCATTGGGGTCCTCGCCGGCGCTGCAGGCCCGCGAGCAGAAGATCTGGCCTTGTTTGGGGAGGAAGGGCCGCCCCAGGAGTGACTTCTTGCAGTGAGCACAGCAGAAACAAGTCTCGGTGGCGTGCCAGTGCTGGCCGTCATAGGTCATTTGACCTTGGTCAATTCCTGGGAAAAGAAGGGACACGAATAGGGTGATGAGCTGCTCAGAGCGTTGTGACATGACATGCACCCTGGCTTGGCTCAGGGTTCTAGATGCTGCAGAATAAAATGTCAATAGGTCGACTATCAGGCTCTCGTGTAAACAGTGATGTCTTATTATGACAGTTGCGATATTTTACCAGTCAGGTCCTCCTTAACTCAAGTGCCCTGAGGGCAGAGAAACCAGATCAAAGTGGCCTGTCCATGTATCCTTCTGCCCAGGGCACATTCCTCCAGATAAACAGCAATAATGATGCTCAGGTGTGAGAATCACTGCTTTAAATGCTTTGCATATATGTGAACTCACTTAACCTCTCAACTGCAGGAGGCAGATCTCTAATACTATGTCCACTTTTCTGATGAGAACACGGAGGCATAGGCGATTAAATAACTTGCTCAGTGCAGAACAGCTAGCAATCACAGACGAGATCTGTACCCAGCGTCTGGCTCCTAACCATGACCGTGATAATCGTCTCTTTCACTCTACTTCATGGTCCTGTCCACCCTCACAGCTACCCTTGACTGTTGCCCATCCTCACCTGCTGTATTTTCTTCACAGCACGAATACTGCTTGATAATGAGCCACTACATACGTGCGTCTATTAATTACTAAAAGTGAAGTTGGATGATGAAGTTTCCGTGGTATCTCCATGAACACGGCTCATGCCCCAGGGCCTCTTCACATGTGGAATGGGCAAGTGAACTGAATCCCTTCACTACCATATGACACTCTAAGGGGACATCAGTTTAGCAGCTCAGTGGAAAGGAAAAAAAGTGGATTTCAGTTCATGGTAAGGAAAGACTTGGACCTGGTTTGTCAAAGACATCTCCTTACCATAAGTATGCATATCCCTTGTGTAACTTCCTCCCTGTGCCAAAGCTATGCCCGTTTTATATAATCTTGTCACACCTGCTTCTAGGAACTTCCCATAGCCCTGGATGTTCTGCCCTCTTCTGGTTACAGGACTTAACCCCCTGGTGGGACACCATCTTCTAGCCACCCTTGGGCCATGAGCTTTGGGTGAGGCTAAACCCACAGCTGGACTGGCCCTGTTCAGTAAAAATACCATATCTCCTTCCAGCCCAATAACTAGTTTAAGGTTGTGCGTGTGACCTGCGCCAGGTCAGCGAGAGAGGCACCTGTGTCTGTTACTAAGGTAACCACACAGGGAGACCTTTTGACAGCAGTTACTAAACAGGCAGAATGGGAGCCGGCAGTGGTGGGGGCCCCTTCCCCCACCCCCTAGGAGTGCAGACCCAGCAGTGACTGGGATAGGAGGGGACCTTGGCAAGACTCCTCATAGCTCGTGACAGATGTCTTCCCTGAAAGGCAGTATGGATGGGAACTGTCACCTGTGGTGGCCGACAGTCCTGAGTCTGAACTGTCCAGGAATAACCTTTAGAGACTTGTCTAGAGAGGGTGTGAATGAGAAACAGGGAAAGGAGAAGGGCAAGAGCAAAAGGCCAACGGTACAGCAGCCTCTCCGGGCCCTCTCTGTGTTCGCCTCACTATCTTTATGTCCCTGGTCCAGAGAGAGAGAAGAGTAGGTGTCAGGCTATAGGGACCGAAAGGGGATATTTAGAGGGACACGAGAAGCCACAAGGGCACCCCAAGGTGAGTGAGGCACTCAATCAACTCCCTGTCACAGCACCACTTCCCCAGGAGGAGTGAGAACTGGCAGGGATGGGGCTAGAGACAGCAGGCCCAGAGCTGGGGCTTCACACACTCAAGAGAATATTACTCAGCGATAAAAGGAGCAAAACTAGGTCATCTGTAGAGACATGGATGGACCTAGAGGCTGACATTCAGAGTGAAGTAAGTCACAAGGAGAAACATATCATATTAAACATATATACGTAGAATCTGAAAAAAATTGATATAGACGATCTTATTTGCAAAGCAGAAAATGAGACACAGATGTAGAGAGCAAATGTATGGACACCAAGAAGAAAAGGGGGTGGGATAAACTGGGAGATTGGGATTGACATATATACACTATTGATACCATGTATAAAACAGATAATAAGAACCTACTGTGTAGCACAGGGAACTCTACTCAATGCTCTGTGG
The DNA here is from genome assembly GCA_006410935.1 of Redunca redunca. Classification (NCBI taxonomy): domain Eukaryota; kingdom Metazoa; phylum Chordata; class Mammalia; order Artiodactyla; family Bovidae; genus Redunca; species Redunca redunca. Next base: position 548,165 of record SJYQ01005652.1, on the reverse strand, counting down.
TGACCTAAATGGGAAGGAAATCCTCCCAAAGAGTGTATGTGTGTATGTGTGTGTGTGTGTATATATATATATATATATATATATTGGAGAAGGTGATGGAACCCCACTCCAGTACTCTTGCCTGGAAAATCCCATGGGCGGAGGAGCCCGGTAGGCTGCAGTCCATGGGGTCGTGAAGAGTCGGATACGACTAAACAACTTCACTTTCACTTTTCACTTTCATGCATTGGAGAAGGAAATGGCAACCCACTCCAGTATTCTTGCCTGGAGAATCCCAGGGACAGGGAGCCTGATGGGCTGCCGTCTATGGGGTCGCACAGAGTTGGACACGACTGAAGCGACTCAGCAGCAGCAGCAGCAGCATATATATATACATATATATAGGGAGAGACATCTATATAAATAGTACATCTCTCTCTCTCTCTCTCTATATATATATATATAGAGAGAGAGAGAGAGAGAGAGAGAGAGAGAGATGTACGGCTGATTAACTTTCTGTTCAGTAGAAGCTAACACAACATTGTAAAGTGACTATATACTCCAATAGAAATTTAAAACTAAGCAAAACCCCCACAAAAACACTTCCCTCACCAGGCTATTGGAGGGAGCGGAAGCCCCTAGTACTTAAGAGTGAGGCCTCAGGACTTAGACAAATACAGGTTCAAACCACAGCTCCACACCATGCCAGCAGGTTATAAAGACCCTGAAACCCATCAGCTTAGTTCAGCCGCTGAAGGACTGTGTGACCCTAGGCCAAGTGGCTTCACGTCTCTGGGCCTGCATCTCCTCCACACTAAAACAGGGATGACAACAGTACTTACTTCATGCGGTTGCTGTGAGAACTGAGTTAAGATGCAGTCAGTGCTTAGACTCTGCTAACTCTTGGTCTTCTTGTGTGTTCATGAGGTCTCAACACCTGTCTGTCTCTCTCTGCCCTGAGGGCTGCTACCTGGATGCTGCCCAAGAAAGAGCTGAGGCTGGCTAGGTCCTCCTCCTCCCCTTCCCTGTCCTCCTCGTCCCGAGAACTGGAGCTGACACCCAGCTTCCCTGGGTCCTCGCTGTGAGCTCCAACTCAGCGCAGCCTCCCCAGCAGCTGCAGCCTCATCCGCTGCCTGTCAGAGGTGTGGGAAGTCCAGTTCCTATGGCCTGTGCTCCACCAGCTGCCTCTCCGTGCTCTTGCAAGGGAACATGCTCAGATGCAGCAGTGCGGGCCTGATTCTGGGGGTGGGGGCCCCGCACAAGGCTGGGTCGCAGTGGGGAGAGCGGAGGATGAGGCGTGTTCCAAAGTGGCCCAGCCGGCATAGGAACGTGGTCCCTGATAAACATCAGCGATGTCAGATGGTGCTCTGAACTGCTCCTGAACTCTAAACATCTGGAAAAGGGCTTGGCCGCTCCACATCTAAGCGTTCCTTTTTTATTCCCTCTCTAAGCCCTTTAAGTACTTCTCTGAGGGTGTATATGTCTACCGCTGCTACAGCCTTGGTCTGTTTATAGGACTGTTTACTCTGCTCTGTGCAGGCAAAAGTACCGTTGCCTTGGCAACAGCTGCCTGATGCAGGGTCCGCGCTGCGCAGCTGTATAAATAGGGAATATTTGGATAATACGGTCAGAGCAGAGCACCCAGACACTGTGGTATGCATGATACACAGAGCGCACCCTTTCTCTGCTGCAGGAAAAGTATGTTTTACAGAAAAGTGGATTTAAGGGAAAAAAATAAATCAGGAACAACATTTTAACTACAGCAGTGATAATACTGCAGGCCACAGTGGACCCCCTTTCTGATAAAGCATGGATGTCTTTTTATGGATTTCAGAGGGAGGGAGTAGGGAATGGCAATCAAAGCTAAAGAGGACAGAAACAGGGGGAAACAGAGGTGTGCATGCCATGGTGACAGACGTATTTTCTCTCTTCCAAGCTGCTGGGCGAACATTTTAAGTGGCAGTTTCTGGAGAGGCTTAAGTCTCACTGAAAAGGGACAGAAGAAACAGAAGGGGATGGCTGCTGTACGGAAGGTGTCCGTGCGTTCTGCCTCTCTCATCCAAGTAGGCATCTCCCTGCAGACCCAGAGCCACGGAGAGCATACTGGGTCAGCACCTCACACCACCTCTCCTGACCAAGTCCCACCCCCAGCCCCTTGTCCAGATCAAGACCCTCCTTTCCTTGTTGTTCAGTCACTCAGTCATGTCTGACTCTTTGCAGTCTCGTGGACTGCAGCACACCAGGCTTGCCTGTCTTTCACCATCTCTCAGAGTTTGCTCAAACTCATGTCCATTGAGTTGACAATGCCATCCAACCATCTTATCCTCTAATGACCCCTTCTCTTTCTGCCCTTAGTCTTTCCCAGCATCAGGGTCTTTTCCTTTCCTAGCTCTCAGAATAAAGGGAAGTATGTCTGTTTAACCACCTTGACTTGTGAGAAACAGAAGCTGGTGGGTACCCAGTTGAGGCATCAGGCTGTGAGAGGTGAAGACTTCAGGGGTTGGGGAAAGGGGGTTTTTCGTGACAGCCCAGCTCCCAGATGGGAACACTGCTGGACCCAGGTCGGCATAGCACTGCTCATCCTTGGGACTGGCAGGGACTTCAGCTCAGAAGGGCTCCATGGAGGCAGGTCTGAGCCCACAGGATGGACCCTCCAATGACAAAGGACCTCTGAGGATATAGCAGGTGTCTGAAAGCTGTGATTTTTATCAGCACCCAAGCCCTTCAAATTATGAACTAACTTTTCATCTGACTGCATCACTTCTGATGAACCAAGGAGACAAGGCCACCTCTTTTCGTTCCCGATAAAATCTTTTAAGTGAGGTAAACCGGGCTTCCAGACTGATGATCTCCACACCTCCCCACGATAGGTAAGGAGTTGGCAGCCTCCAGGCAGATTTCTTGGAACTGCACAAGCCACAGGAAGATCAGGCTGCTGGTCTCAGAGACATTCATCCACTGCCAACTTCTCTTCTCTTTTTAAAGGGCAGCTCATTCTCAAGGTGCCAGAACAGGCGAGCCGAGTGAAGACACTCCAGATGCTGCATGATCAGGAATAGTGTTGAAGGGCTGAACGAATCCGTTACTTGAAAAGGGAAAATGATTTTCACCATCTCAAATCTGCCACTTATTTGAGGCGTTTATAACTTCGGAGCTATTTGAGGTTCTCTCGCTTTGTTTTTTGGCTGGGTCGGCTTTTGCTGATTTCTTTCAGGACATGCATGCCAGTTGCCACTTGGTTTCCTTGACTATCTTTTCCTACCAAGAGGACCGTTCTGTTTCCTCCTTCTGCTGATCCCTGAGGTTTTCCAAGGAGGCCGTGGAAGACATCTGTTTATATTTCCTCCTCCTCTGCTTGGTAGTTAAGACTGTCTATCATGCAGCCCCGCCTTGGGGGTGGGTCTATGACTCAGGTAGACCAACAGGAACCCCCTATTCATTTCTTTCCAGGGTGGAACAGATGACCTAATGGCTGGCTATAGCATTTCTATTTGGAGGACCTGACTTGGATACTGGAAACGTCACGATTCCATCCTTTTTAGAGAACAGTGCTAAAAAGCTGGTATGTATAAGTGTGGGGGTCATTGTGACACCTTGTGAAGGCATTCTGTTTCCAAATGATGGCAACAGAAGGCAAGCTGAGACACAGAGGGGGAAAAAAAAAACATTCTCTTCAATCCCTTGACCCATCCTTACCTGAAACCAACATCCTCCCTAGCTTCGGCAGTACTGTGAACCAAGACATTGCCTTTTTCACTTAAGGGAGTATCAGTTGGATTGCTATTGCCTGCAACCAAAGGGATTCTAACTATACCAGACACAAAGGAGATCCAGTCAGCATAGGACCAAGATGAGCACCGGGTGTTGCCTCACCTATGTGCTGGGCACAGGTGTCGCAATATTCTGCATACAAGGACTCAAAGCAGTGGCAGCAGTAGGGCCTTCCCTCCTTCATGATGTAGCGCTGGCCACCCAGCACTGTCTCACACTCGAAGCAGCAGAAGTGTTTCATGTGCCAGTGTCGCCCCTCGGCTTCTGTGCATTCATCTGCAAAGATGATCTGCAGATGGAGAAGCCAAAAGGTCAGTGGGTAAGAAACAGCCATGAGAATACACTGTAGAGGAGGAAAGCTACGAGGGCCCCAGACTAAAACGGTAGGAAAACTGGTCCCGCCCACAAATTATTAAACAGAAGTAGGCACATATATTTACTCTATACCTGTATCAGTTTCCACATGTGGATTTTCCTAAAGCACATTTAAACAGTTTCTGACCTGGCCAGTGATTAATTTAACCACAGTGTATTCAGACAAAGAATGGTTTACTGAAAAGAATATAAAGCAGGACTAACAGCTGACAGCTCATGGACATTTTGGCCATTATCTGTTTAATTTGGATCATATATGGTATTTTTTAAAAATGAGAAATGTCATATAAACACCTGGGATCCCGGTTTCTCTTTTGAAAATATGGTATTTGGCAACGTGTGCTATACATTCCTGCATGGCGACAATAAAAGGGGTTGTTGCTTTCAGATGAGTGATGAGTTCTGCAGTTTGTCATATTTTTCACCACTTGCTGTTACCTTAAAATGAGTCACCTTTATTTACGGTAACCGCCTAACCCTCAGAGGTATTTCTGTTTTGACCCATGAGACAGACTTGTTTTCGATTTCAAAGGACAGATTTAAGAACTTACTACAAACTGCAGTAATCAAGGCAGAAATAATCTTGGACATTAATGGCCAAATGATGATTGACAAGGGTGACAAGGACATTCAATGGAGGAAAGAACAGTCTTTTCAATAAACCTGCCTGGTACAACTGAATAACTGCACGCAAAAGAATAAACGGAACCCCTACCTCACATCATATATAAAAGGTAGCTCAAAAGGGATCAAAGACCTAAATGTAACAGCAAAAAATTTATAAAATATCTAGATGAAAAGTAAAGATGCAAATTTTCAAAGACTCGGTTTCCAGTTAGGCAATGGTTTCTTAGCTATGCCACTAAACGCATAAGCAACAAACGAGACAACGGAAGCTGGACTTCATTGGAATCAAAACTTTCATGCTTCAAAGAACATCATTAAGAAAGTGAAAATATAACTACAGGATGAGAGAAAATACTTGCAAATCACATATCTAAGTGACTAGACTCCAAAACATGTAAACAAGTTTCACAAGGACACAATAAAGAAAATCACCCAACTGAAAAAATATGCAAAAGACTCAACGAGACAATACTCCCAAAAAGAAGCTACCTAAATAGCCAAACACATGGGAAAAAAGATAAACGTTATAAGCCATTAAGAAAAATCCAATCAAAACCACCATGTGATGTTATTGCATACCCACTAAGGTGACTATATGGCTTCCCTGGTGGCTCAGACAGTAAAGAATCTGCTGCAATGTGGGAAACTGGGTTCGATCCCTGGGTTGGGAAGATCCTCTGGAGGAGGGCATGGCAACCCACTCCAGTATTCTTGCCTGGAGAATCCCATGGACAGAGGAGCCTGGTGAGCTACAGTCCATGGAGTCCAAAGAGGTGGACACGACTGAACGACTAAGCCCAGCATAGCACAGGTGACTATAATTTAAAAGACAAGACAGTAATAACTACTGAGGAGAATGTGAAAAATTGGAATTCTCATCTGTTGATAGCTGTGAATGTAAAATGGTGTAGCTGCTCTGGAAGACAGTTTAGATCCCCTCAAAAAGTTAAACATAGAACTACCATATGGCCCAGCAATTCCACTCCTGGATATCAACTCAAGAGGACAGAAAATATATGCCTGCAAAAAACCCTGTATATGAATGTCCACAGCAGCTTTGTTTAAAACAGTCAAAAAGTGGAAGCAACTTAAATGCCCACCAATTAATAAATGGCTAAACAAAACGTGATATATACAGTTGCTTATTATTCAGTCATAAAAAGGAAAGTACTGATACACGCTGTAACTCAGGTTACCACAAAAACATCATGCTAAGTGAATGAAGCGATGCATGGAAGGTCATATGTTGCATTAATCCACTTATAAAAAATGTCCAGAATATGCAAATTCATAGAGAGACTAGATGAATGGTTGCCAGGGCTGGGGGCAGAGGAGAAAGGGGCGTGACTGCTGATGCATCTGGGGTTTCTTTTTAGATGATAAAAATGACCTGGAATTAGGCAGTAGTAATGGTTGTCCAACTTTGTGAACATACTAAAAACCACTGAATTGCCCACCTTCAAAGGGTAAATCTTATGCTGTATGAATTAGACCTCAATAAGCAAAAATTTCAAAGTGCTTTAACATCCTACTTCATTTCCTATTAGATAAAGTATTAAGAGCACTCGCTTCCAGATGGGGCAACTGAGGCAGGCAGGGAAAGGCGCTGCCTAGAATCACAAACTTGGACCAATTACCTGCTCAGAGCGCCTCTTACGAACATCAGCAGTAGCATGAGAATCCCTATTAGTTAAGACTGATAGATTCCCTCCTAGAACAGTGAGGCTCTGATGGGCAGTTTGTAAGGAAGAAATGCCATGTACCGGTGGCCTCTGGGTGACAAAGTGGAGTGTGGTTTACAGGATCCCACATAGCCTTACAGGGTCAAGAAAGAACCAAAAGTATATTCTGCATAGGAAGAACCCCTTGCTGAAGACCTTTTTCCCAGATTATTCCTGTAAAAGTGGTCAAGCTTAGAACATTTTCCTTTCTGCTCCCAACTTTTATACTAACCCAGGTTTTCTACCTTTCAGCTCCCAGACCACACCTCGGTGTACTTTGGCTGGGAGGAAAGACGAGGTATGAACCTTGGGTCCAGTCTGCTCTCTGACCTGGGTGAGTGTATGGGGGCAGAAGAATCCTAATGGAGTAGCCACCTGCCCCGGAATCCTCATCAGGAATTTCACAGATTATGGGAGAATCACATCACACTACTCATTTTCTTCTCACCCTAATCTGTCCCATCAAATCTCAGGAAACCCAAGATATTAAGATATTCAGAAATGACACATTATTACTAATGATGATTGCTCCCTTGGATTTGGGCTGCAATTGAAAGCTCCACAACAATCCCTCCCCTCCCCCCTTTTTAAAGAGTTCTGAAATGACCTAGTGCCCTAGAAACTGTTTTCCTATGAGACTGTCAAATTCAGTAAAGCAGGTCACAGTCCTGGACATTCTAGCCAATAGGGATGGGGCTAGATCTGCTCTCAAAAGAGTTAATAGGAGAGGCTGGAGAGGTCTATGGTTTTCCTCCATGCAAGAACCACATGGCAACATGCTGGCCACGGTGAAACCTGGGGTGACAGTGGGGCTGCGGGCCCCAGGGAGCAGAGCTAGCTCTGACCTCGTCACAGGCTGCGCAGCGCGGCTTCAGGCACTCTGCGTGGTGCCGGCCACAGTAGATCTTCCCATCCTGGTAAAAGTAGATCAAATCCACCAGGAGCTCGTTGCAGACGGTGCAGATAAAGCAGGGTGGGTGCCAGCTGACACCGTGGCCGGCGCGCGATGCAAACACAGCAATGTCCCCGCCATTGATCTGGCCTCCACACTGCGAGGTGAACAGAAACAGGTCAGTCAGAGGAACAGCAGCCCCCAGCTCTCAGCACCATGCGGAAAAGATACATGACCGCCAGCGTCCTTAGCTCATTACTGAGTACTTACTTTCAAACGCGTGACTGCGCTACCTGCTTTACATACGTGGCAGGCGGGTTTCTCTTGTCCCCACCCCCACCCCCACCATCCCTTCCTAGGGCCTACAGGTAAGATGAAGATCATTGTCACTGAGAAAATAAAGAATCACAGAGGTGGGAGAGAAAGGCAAAGTCTGTCAGTGCAGTGACACAGAAGAGCTCTGCTGACAGGAGGCAAACGGAGCGGAGGTCTCATTATCTCTGAGACACTGCAAACTCCCTGCCGGAGGCCCAGCCACGTTCAACGCCTGCAGCAAGAGGCTGTGTGGCATGGGGGAGTGAGAAGGAAGCCTTCAGGGACTCGGGGAGCTGGTGAGGCCTACACTTAGGGTGGTAGGGGAGTGGGTTCATAGAAACATGCCCACCTTTTATCATCTAGGTTTCTCTAGAAGCCTCTCAGGCATGCTTCTAGCCTGCTTCCTCTGACATCTTTGAACACAGTCCCAGATGAAAAGGTACCGCTCCTAAAGCCAGACTATGGCAAGGACTTCTTTTTTCTCCCTTTCCTATCTTCTCGCTCATTTCCAAAGTTCCTTCCCCTGCCCAGAAAGAAGCAAGGTAAAATCCATGATAACCCATGCTTATAGTTGGGCTCAAGATAAAATGAATAGAGTCTGAGGGTCTTGGAGGGAACAATAAAGTGTGAGGCAACAGGTCCAGGGGAGGCTTTCTGCTGATCATGGTATTGGCCTGAGAGTCCAGCCCCACCTAAGAGGCTGACTGGGGGCGACATGTGAAGAGCAGAAATGCCACCCCTAGACCTTTCCCACACATTGCCATCAAAAGCGCTGAGATGCTTCATAGAAAATGAAGTCCAGGTCTCATGGAGTAGTCTCTGGGAGCTCATTCATGCTAGTGACCAGACATAAGAAAGACATTACATTACAGAAAGTGATACCCCTGCCTTGTGTGGCAATGTCAGTAGAGCGGAGGTATGCATATTGTTAGAAGATAAACCAGGGGGCACATTAAAGCTTTCCAGTTTATTTGCTCCAACACTGATCTGAATTGGGTAGCAAGCATCAAACTGAAGGTGGCTGGGACAGAAACCCAGGGAGAGAGCTTTATAGAGAAGTCAGGGAAGTAAAAGCAAGGGAAGTATTTCAGTGACTATAGAGATTAAGTGGGCCCCTTATTTGGGAAATCCCAGCTGGCTGCTTGCAATTGGTTGTTCTTCAGCATCATTTTCTGATTCCGGTACCCTGACTGGTTCAGGTTTTGGTCTGCTGATACAGGCTACCGAGGCAATAGAACCACCCCAGTCTAATGGCCTCCTTGTTTAATTACTGTAACAAGACAGAATCCCATTTCACCCCCACCATGACTCTACAACCTAGGTATTCGATACCCCCATTTTGGAGGTGACAAAACTGTCAGGAAAAGTAAGCGGGTCAAGGTCGCCGGGCAGAATCACGTGTCAAGCGCACATCTTTCTGTCATCTTGCTGTCATCACTGTTCTGTATCGCTCTCGACATCTGCCTATGAAATGCCCAGCTTCCCTTTTGCTTCAGGGGAGCCCTCCTGGGCTGGTCAAGGAGAACCACCCAAGAGTGGCAGAGGCTCTGAATGGAGCACACAGAACCTCACATCTTAAACTCTGACCACCTGCATCTCAGGGGTGGGTGTCAAGGATGAAGACCCCCATTGTCAATTCTGCTGCTCTGGCTCCCCTGTTAAGTAGCATCTCCATTTCATCCACTGAGCCTTCCAAACTTCGCTCTCTGAAATCTCTTCCCAAAAGGGCCCCCAAATAAATGGCATCTCCTCTGCTCAGGTAGTATGTTGCCTTTTCTTCACCAGTTCAGGTCATGTATCCTCTTGCAATTTGTGCCTGAATGGGTCCCTAAAGTGCTTAAGGAGTTAGATGGGGCCACTCTTTGAGCAGCAGGGCTAAGAAAAGTGCTCAGTACATGACCATCCACCCCAGAAGGCTTTTGGAGGTCAAGAGGTTGGGGAGGGTGAACCCAGGCAGGCCTGATTCCCACCCTGTTTTCTTAGAAACCCTTCTCCACCATGCCTGGAGCACTCTACAGGAGACTAGAAGAAAAAACAAATCCAAACTCTTAACTCAGTGAGGTCCTAGAAAGAATGTGGGAGGTCCATGCACTTTGCTAAAGAATCCTCAGACCCAAGGAGATGACCGTTTACCACCTCTTTAAGGGCACTGGTCCTAGGATGATCCTGGGAAAGACAGTGGCCATGGTCCAGGCCAACTCCACTTTCTAAAGCACTCATTTAAAAATATAATTCCATCATGTCCTTTCTCTGCTCAAATCCCTCCAGTGGCCCTCTCTCTCCTTCCAGTGGTTGACACAGCCCTCCATTAAACTGGACTTGACCGGCGCATACTCTTCCTTTGCCGCCTCTGCCCTGCCACACGGGCCAACCTGCTATTCCTGGACCATAAGGGAAACGCTCCTGCCACAGCATCTTTGAACGTGCTGTTCCCTCTCACCCCCCTTCCCCTGCCGTCACATGACTCACTCTCTCAGTTCCTGACTATCTCTGTGCAGCCTTCCCAGCCACTTCCCTGAAAACTACAGCCACCTCACACTCCCAGCATTAACTCTTCCCCACTGCAGTTTTTTTTCTCTTATTTATTGACATTATCATCTGACTTCTCTCCTAGGACAGAACTCCTTCCAAGGGCAAGACCAAGCTTTCAAACCTTTTGCTCACAGCTATATCTCCCAGTCCTACCAAATAGGTTCTGTAGAAAATAATTGCTGAATGAATGAATCAGGGAAAGGAAGCCTGAGTGATCCCCCGGGCACGGCCCAGACCATGAGCTCACCTGTTCACAGATGGCTCCCGTCATGGTGACTGGGAAGGGCCTCACATTGCCGCGGCCCAGGTTTTCACGTTTCCTCTGGTTGCTGAAGAGCTTCAGCTCCCTCTTCTCTTCCTCGTCCAGGGAGTTGCAGTAGCGAACCTGGACAGACACACAGGAAGGTTGCGGGGGTGGGTGTGGTGGTGATCATCTTTTGCTCCTGAGGATTCCGGAAGCCCTGGCCTCAGACATTTTTCTTATTAAACACACGTGCGTTAGGTTTCACTGTCCTGGCGGGCACTTGAATACCACCAGGCTTGGGGCTATTTAGGTGAGTGTCTACCCGAGATTGTTGACCATCAAAAGAGCTTCCTAGAGGCTCGAAACTCTGGAGCACAAGTCTCAGGCAGGCCAGTGATTGGTACCCGTTTCTCATGCTCCACTGCCCCCTCTGCTCACCACACTGAGAGCCACGTCGTTGGGAGAGCTTTGCTGCTAGTCAACATCTGGGACTTCCTTCTTCTACAAAGTGATGTAGATTTTCAAACTAACCATCATACCCTCACTCTCAGATGGTAAAGCATCTACCTGCAATGCAGGAGACCTGGGTTCAATCCCTGGGTTGGGAAGATTCCCTGGAGAAGGCAATGGCAACCCACTCTAGTACTCCTGCCTGGAAAATCCCATGGACGGAGGAACTTTGTAGGCTACAGTCCATGGGGTCGTGAAGAGTCTGAGAGGACTGAGCAACTTCACTTTCACTCTCACCTCCATGGGCCCAGGGAAATGATCTCTGACACCAAAGGATGGCTCCAGGCCAATGAGCCAGAATTGTGGTCAACACGCTCATGGCGTCTGTTTCCCAAAATGAGATGAGAACCAAGGTGTGAGAATGAGAATTTGGTTCAGAGCTCTCTGTGTTCTCTCAGGAAGTACTTGCGCGTTTCTCTGTGTGTAGGAGGGAGACGGCTGCTTACCGGGTTTTGGTTAACAACTCACATAAGAGATTTTCCTTCTCGTTCAAAACAGAAACTCACAAAAATTAAGGGAGGGACATTAAAGATATTCAAATCTGCTATTTCCCATTCTCTCTTTTATTTATGCACACCTTGGGAATTTTGCTGTAATCCTGAACTACTATTTACTTAATACTGTTTTAAAAACTAACTCATTTCTTTTTTTACTTGAATACATTTACTTGAAAAGAAAGTATATTACGACTATAAATAGAAAAGCAAATCACTTGTGAAAAAATAGGGCAGTCATAAAACTAAATACAGAGTGAAAACAAAACCATACTGTTGGCTTCGAGCTGGTTACTTTTGCTTGTAGGAGATTCTAAAATGGAGGTTCTCAATGCTGTTACTTAAAAATGGAGATTAGTAGGAGTTGGAGAGGTGTGAGACACCTGCCCACCCAAACTAAAATTTCCCCCATGATCACTCAGCCACAAGGGATGAAATACAGTTAAGAAAGGGAGAGAGAGTCTCATTATGTGGTTCAGTATTATTTACTACCATGTCCTTCTACCACCCAAAGCCGTGGATCTAGACATCTTCGGACACATGGATCTAATCCCACCCTCTGTCTTACTTCAGAATAATCTGGACATCAGGAACGTTAACTGAAGTGACTGGATGATTTGTCCTACAGATGGTCAAAGGGCAACCTTTGAACTAGGACTAGTTTGAAAACCACTGCAGCTGTATACGTCAAAACTCTAACCTATATGAAAAAGGGCATGATCAAATATTTACTTTAGAATCACCCTTTGTCTTTTAAAAGGCCATGTCGAATGGACAAATCTGTCCACTGGGTCACATGTAACCAATTTTCACCAGTAGGAAGAAAAAATGTGAAGGGTCTATTTTCATGAAATCACAGTCAACCATAAACAAAAATAACAATGAAAAAACAGAGGAGCAGGTAAGAGCAGATCACCTTCCTCTATCAAGTAAAAAAAAAATGTGAAAAAAAGAGTCTTCATGTGGAGAATGTACTGCCATGATCTGAATAACCCAGAGAATACGATTACACCACTGACAATTTATGGACATGCTTTGAAACACAGGCACACCCCTCCTGCTTGTACAAACTGGCAGTTTCACTTACAAATTAGTTACCTGGGCATCCGGTTACAATGCTTGCTTTCCTCTTTAAAGGAGAAAGCATTATTTAAATCTGTTTCATGAAGTCTGACATAAACAACAGGAAGGAGAATTGTGACTCCCTTTTTAGGGAGTTGCTTCAGTTTTTAAGCTTTTGCTCTGCTTATTCAAATTAATTTTTGAGGCTCCTGGTTTATTCCTTATATGCAAATGTGGGAAGACAAAGACTAAAAAACCACACACTTATTTCCTCAGGGACTGAGCTTGTGGGTGGGGGCAGCTGGTAAAAAGTCGGGTCCAGCTCTCTAAAGGAGTTTTAAATTTCTCCTTTTACCTTGAAATTATGGCTTTCTTTAAAACATAATTAGAGTTAAGTAGACAATTGGATTCTATAGGATCACTACTTTTAAAAACCAGATACTTGAACATTAATTTCTAGTTTGCAAACCTAACCCTCCCAAGCATGATGACCTTTTAAAAACACATACACACATTTCCTTTTAGGATCAATTTGACTTCAAAGATGATAAATGCCTGCTCAGAGTGCCCTTGTCTGGGTTCAGAAAAAAAGACAATCTGCAAGTCATACTTTCAGGAGTATAAAGGATAACCTTGGCAAGCTGGATTGGAAATAACAAAAACACAGATGTTCACAGCTGCAAATCTGGACACGTAACTTCTACAGCAGTGTAACATGGAAAACCTACACACTCATTTACTAAGAAAAGATGCTGAAAATCTAAGAGTCACAGTTTCTACTGGGCTTGAACTGCCCAGGGACTCTCATTCATCTAACATGCTCAGGCCACTGGCATCGCAGACTCTTCCACTAAGGAAACCCGGGCCTGGACTTTTACAGGTTAGTGCTCTCTGCCCCCAGCAGTTAGCACAGTGCCAGGCACAGAGGCAAATCAACCCCACAATAAGATTCTGCTTTTCAGTAACCCTCTCCAGAAGGCGCCTGACAGTTTCTTTTACCTCTAATCAAGGAAACTAAAACCTAAAATAAATTGCCCGAGCTTTTCCTTGGGGATCTCACTGACTGCAGCACTCTGATGATGAAAAAGTTAACAGTTCGCTGAAAGTGCTAAGAAAAGGCTTCTGAAGGCCCCTCTAGCCCCTTACCTCATTGTCATGCGGTGGCAGCTGGTGTAATAGTTGCTTGATTCGAAGTTTCTCTCCAGGACTGTTGACATAGGGGACTTTCTCTTCTGGGAGACAGCTGTAGTACTGGTGAACCTGAGGGGTGGCAAAGCACATGGGTAACTCACCCATTCCTCAAACCACCTGCCCATTCCCACATCCTGGGGAGACGGTTCCCACAGCAAGACTCCATCTGCTTCCCACTGTCTCCACCCTTTGTGAAACTCCACAGCTTAGGAGTTTCTCGTTGCAAGCAGAGACATTTATCCTTGAAGAAAGAGTCCCGCGAATCTCCCATGTCTTGGGGCTTTTCCTCTCTCTGTAAGGGAGAAACAAAGCCGGCAACTTTCCTAGGAAAAGAGATTTAGGCAAACATGCTGATGACCCCAGGGGCCAGGGCTTTCTCCGCAGGCTCCCCTGAGAGCTGACTTTACCATTTTCTCTGTGTGTCTCCGGCACGTAACCTGCCCTCCCAGCCTAAAGGATGTGTCAGCGCCTGTCTTGGCGCTGGAGTCTTTGGCACTTGGAGGACTCTTGGGTCCCTCAGCCTCCACCTACACTAAAAGCCCTCTAGGTTTTCAGCTTTTCCTGAGGACAGGCCAGAAGATCAGGTCTGTTAAAGTCACTGAACGTGGGATACAGAATGGGGAATTAAAGATCATCATCAACATGTTTTGTTTTGTTTTGTTTTTGCTACATGTTAGAATGCTCCTGTTTACAGCTGTTAGGACATATTCTTTCAGTCTCTGAGGCTCATTCAACCCTAACAATGACTTGGGAAAGCACTAAACATCTAATTTTCCCCGAGAAAAGAAAACAGACATTCTACCATCCAGTTGCATGCAAGCTAGGAGAAAAAATCGGCCAAAACAGAAGGTATGCTTTATATAGGAGAGATTAAAAAAAAATTCCCACAAGCTCAGATGATATAATGGAAAATACTTTTTAACTATCTCTAAGCATTATGACCAGCTCTTGTGAAACAAGGCATTCATTCAATAAAACGGAGAAGACAGAAGGCATAGGGCCCTAAATTCACTGTATTCGTTATGCTCCTCAACCATGGTCACATTCCCTGGAATTTAGGGAGCCTTGGATATGACTATATGTTTTGGGAATGCTGGGGTGAAGAGTTGCGAAAGCTCTCTCTACTTTGATCTCCAGAAATGAAATCATAAGTGTTAGAAGAGAGAGGAAGAAGGCTTTATGATGACAAAGCCTTAAACAAAATATGAAAGTCATTCTTATTTTTGTAACAAATGATCGTAACCATTCACCATCATGTGCATATCATCCTCTTAATCAAATCCCAAAGGCAAACATAAACAGATTTCTTGTCCTAGACTAGCTGACTTTTGGAACCCAGGGCCTTGCAACCCCTCCCTATAGACACTGGTAGGGAGCCAGGGCCTGGAATTCAGGTTTTGAAGGCAGCCCACATTTACCAGCACTCTCTCTGAGAAGACGTATGAGCCCAGATCATGAGATAGTTTGGGATTAGAAGCTGGCAATGAGCCCATCACAGACTGGCACAGCATTGTGTGCGCAGAAGAACTGCAGTCCACATGCTCACCTGTAGGGGTGACAGATAAAGAAGCAGTTGCAGTATACTGGGGAATGGGTTTTGCCTCCCAGGTCAAAAAATGACGGGTGGAAAGGACTTGTGGCATCATCATTTTGTCATTCTCACAACTTCCATGATACTTAACAGAACATTAGGAGTAAATGCTAATATAACATGAATCACTGTATGGATAAGCAACAAAGTCCTACTGGATAGCACAGGGAAATACATCCTGTGATAAACTGTCATCAAAAAGAAAATGGAAAGAATATATACAAATGTAGAACTGAAGGAAGACCAGTTTTACACAATACCATACATCAACTAGACTTCAATAAAAAATTTTTTTAAATGCATCATACTGTGGATGCATAATCATGAAGAGTCTAATGTGAGCTCCACTGATCTTCCTGGCAATCATCCCTTATCACTCACACAGCCCTGTCTCCACTGCCCAGAGCCGTCATCTTCTGAACTGTGCCTTGAACAAGCCCTGTCCACTACTGTCCAAGGCTGACCCAGGCTGGAGTCTCCCCCGTATCTTCTGCAGCCACGGCCAAGTAGATCTGAACCCCGCAGTCCTGGCTCTGTCCTGACCCATCCCCGTGTTTCTGAGAAGGTTAAAACGTCTCAGAATCCTTATCACATGACTATGGCAATTAAATGGGAGTGGAGGCAAAATATTTAGCCAGCAATAACAATAAATAATAAGAATACACAGCAGTAAGTATATCGTCCAAGCTGGTATGCTTCAAATGGGACAATCCAGATTTTCATGGCCTCCCTTCCATTTTAAGAGGGAGGCAACACCACTAGCTTGTAGAGTGAGACAAAATCTGTGAAGTTCCCACTGTAATGGATCTAAGAAATAAGGTTGTGAAGACTAAAATGCTATTTAAGCTAGTTTGGTTTCAGGGGGAAGAAAGGTAACTTATTAAAAAGATGTAGTGTTTTCTCAAAACCCCATGAGGAAATGGAAACTTCCAATGGAAAGTGACTGGAAAGGGATTTCCCATCTCTCTAAGGCTGGTGTTCTTTGCTCTATTCTTCCCTCTCAGCAGATCCCCACACGACTGGGAGCTGACACAACCTCAGCTCAGGAGTCCACCCTAGACTGACGAGCCTTGCTCAATTCCAGTTCCTAACCTGCCTCTTGAGAAATCTGTATGCAGGTCAGGAAGCAACAGTTAGAACTGGACATGGAACAACAGACTGGTTCCAAATAGGAAAAGGGGTATATTGTCACCCTGCTTATTTAACTTCTATGCAGAGTACATCACAAGAAACACTGGACTGGAAGAAACACAAGCTGGAATCAAGATAGCCAGGAGAAATATCAATAACCTCAGATATGCAGATGATGCCACCCTTATGGCAGAAAGTGAAGAGGAGCTAAAAAACCTCTTGATGAAAGTGGAAGAGGAGTGAAAAAGTTGGCTTAAAGCTCAACATTCAGAAAACAAAGATCATGGCATCCGGTCCCATCACTTCAAGGGATATAGATGGGGAAACAGTGGAAACAGTGTCNACTCCAGTACTCTGGCCACCTCATGTGAAGAGCTGACTCATTGGAAAAGACTCTGATGCTGGGAGGGATTGAGGGCAGGAGGAGAAGGGGACGACAGAGGATGAGATGGCTGGATGGCATCACGAACTCGATGGACGTGAGTCTGAGTGAACTCCAGGAGTTGGGGATGGACAGGGAGGCCTGGCGTGCTGCGATGCATGGGGTCGCAAAGAGTCGGACATGACTGAGTGACTGAACTGAACTGAACTGATGGAAGGCTCTTGGGTGAGGACCACACCTACAGGCTGCATTGGAGAAGTTTCAGGCTAAAGTGCTGCGTGCATGCTAAGTCGCCTCAGTCGTGTCCGACTCTTTGTGACTCCATGGACTGTAGCCCACCAGGCTCCTCTGTCCATGGAATTCTCCAGGAAAGAATACTGGAGTGGGTTGCCATGCCCGCCTCCAGGGGATCTTCCTGACCCAGGGACTGAGCCTGTCTCATGTTTTCTGCATTTGCAGGCGAGTTCTTTACCTACTAGAGCGCCACCTACTGGAGGATAAAAGAGTCCCAACACATGATTGGGCTAACGGGGAGGAAGCGATGGAGAGCTCTAGAGATATTTAGGTGGTAAATAAATACTTTAGTACTCCAAGGTCCACCCTAAAGACTGAATTCTTAAGTCTGCAGAGGCAGTGACTCTTTTGGAACGTCCTTCCTGGCTGGACATCTTGTGTTGCCTTTTATAATTTAAGTCTACTGATCACCACCACTGAAAATGTATCATTTCTACCAGTATTCCAGTAATTCCTTGGATACAAAGTGTTTTAAAATAATTTCTCTCAAGGCTAGCAATAATTTGATGGATGACTTCAAATAATAGTTGAGGGAAGACTTAAAAGCTTCAACTCTTTGCCACCACCTCTACCCCACAGACTGTAGCCCACCAGGCTCCTCTGTCCATGGGATTCTCCAGACAAAAATAAAAGAGCTTATCTAGTAAAATGCTCCATTATTAAACCAAAGCAGCTAATATTAACTAACAACCTACCAAATCACTCCCATATTACACGGTAGGTAATCTAGCTTGTTCTGAGGGAGGAGAGTGAGTCAGTGCTTCACCACTTTCAAGGCTCTTCAAAGCCTGTTCAAGCCCAGGAGGAAAAATAATCACTTTGTGCTGCCTTCTGTGTCTCTTCCTGATGTTTAGGAGCTGGACTCTGCAAGCTCTTCACTGAGTAAAGGGAAATAGCAGACAGATGGGAAGGAAGGAGGAATGGCTTCCTTTCCCCATCTGTCTCTGGCTGAACATGGAAATGCTGCATGCATGGAAATGCTCTGGCATCTTCCATAATAAAACTACTGTATAGCTCAAAACAAACACCAATCATACCAATGGGAAGGGGAAAATATTTAATATACTTTCTGGCACTACAAAAATTAAATTTGGCACCACCACTGCAGATTGCTCATTTTAGCCCAAACATGTTTCTCTTGTTAATTTTTGTAAATAATCAAATCGAATAGGATTTTGTCAATGATGATCACTACCATACCATCATCTGACAGGTTGATGATGTGATTTGTCCTCCTGTGTATACTCAGTGTATTTCTCCAAAAGCAGCTCTGTGGCATGTGCTTGGGACTTCACTCTGGTTACAGATTCTCAGGTAGAGGTGCCCTATGACTGTGACCTGGGTATAACCATACGAGGTACATTTCGTCCAAACAAAAGCATGCTGAACACAATACACTGGCTTAGGAAAACGAAATAGCTGAAGGCCTTTATTTAAACATGTTACTCTCAACAGTGAGGTTTGGCAAATAACTTCAGTCTGTGTCAAGACGGATCGTCAGAGCTTTAGTCGGTGTGTGCAAATAAAGTCGACGAAGCAAGACCTCGCCCAATTGGGAAGACTGGGTTTTTCAGAAGGAACTGCACATTTGATAGCATTTCTGCTGGAGCAGAGATGGAAGCCAAAAAGTCAGTGACTACTCGTTGGAGAGAAAAGTGCTTTACACAGGAACAGTGGTTCTCAAATTGTAGCTTCCACCACAACCACATGGAAGGCTTGTTAAAATACATGTCTCTAATCCAGAGGACATGGGGGTTGGGGGTGATCATTTGCACTTCTAACCACCTCTCTGGGGATGCCCCTGCTATTGGTTCAGGGAGCCTATTTTAAGAATATTAGAGTTACTCATGTGTTTTCCTTCAACAGCCAACCCATGAGATTACCAGATATCCCAGGAGACCCAGAGGAGGCAAATGAAGTTATATGCTCTCACTCAATTTCATAGGTGTCTCCCTCTCTTTAGTACTTAAAAAGGAGTTCACCAGATCTGGCAAGAATGAGAAATTCTAAATGCAAAGTGCTCAAAGTTTGAGGTGGTACATTTTCCATATCAAAAGTACCCCTTTTTCTTATAGTGAGATCCCAACAAGAAGTCAGAATCTGGGGGTTGATTTGAAAATCAATTGTCCTTCACTGTCTCAATAAAGGAACGGATCAAACAATGTATTTTTTCAATTGAGTGGCTGTTATGCCCCAAAGGGTTTTTATATTTTCTATTTGCACATCCATTTTCTATTCTTCCTTAATTAGAATACCATTATTTTACTTACAGCATCAATATACTCAACTCAGAAAAACAATTCTATACCTCTGGAGGAATAACACGTGAATAAACTCTGGCCCATGACATAAAGATGTGACTTCTGGGAGAGCTCTTCTAAAGGAGGTAAAGTAGTTGACAAAGGCCCCTTTTGCCCATTTCCCCTTCTTCTGGTTTTCTGGCTGGAACATACAAATGATGGCTGGGGGCTCAGCAGCCACCTTGCACCATGAGGCAACTTTAAGAGTAAAAGTTTCTCAATACACCACAGAGCCATCATACACCATCACTGGGTTGCCTATTACTGAACTTCTCCAACCAATGAGAGAAATAAACTAGATCTTTATTTAGATTTCAGTTACTTGGAAGTGAGTGTAATTCCCAAATGATATAGCAACAATTCTCAAGTGTTTGCATACACAAACTACAGAATCATTTGAGGTCATTATTGAACATTATTCCCATTTTTATACTTCTGGATCTCACAAAGAACCCAGAATTCTGCATTCTTTTTTTTTTAAGTTAATTTATTTTTTATTGAAGGATAATTGCTTTATAGAATTTTGCTGTTTTCTATCAAACCTCAATATAAATCAGCCGTAGGTATATATATATCCCCTTCCTTTTGAAATTTAATAAAAATCTCATACCCAACATGGAGAAACATTGCTTTAAGGGGAAAGCAAATGTGACTTTAAAGGTAAAAACTCACAGAGTGTAATCACCAATGTGTGTTGACACATTTGGAAGGTTTTATAAAAGCCTGTCTTAACCCAGAGACTGACCAGAAGATTGGGCCTTTATTTCACATTCTCTCTCTCTCACAGTTTGAGAAGCTTGGAACCCTGGTTAAGCTACCTCAATCCGGGAAGGCAATATCAACCATATGCCTGAGGTCTCAGAGGCAGGTGCTACAGAGAAGGGAGAGATGCAGTGTGAACATGGTGGTTTTTATGAAAAGTGCACATGAGTTCCCAAATGGGGACCTGGAGAATAATCAGATGGTACTACAGCTATGAGCATGGGGTGATGGGCTGCTTCTGAGGGCCCGTTTGTTCATTTGGCATCTCCCTTGCCAGAATTTCATTACCCAAGCAATAGGAGAGAAGTGTTGTTAAGTGGCGTCGAAGAGGTAAAATCGTACCAAGTTCGGCTCCTTGCCTTTTCTCCTGGAGATGCACATTATAATTTTAATTGGTTTACTCAGGAAGCAATTCAGGAAATAACAGTCTAAAACCTAATGCCTAAACAATGCATGCATCAGGCTGAAGCTCCCACAGGATTAGGATCAAAAAAAATCAAGGAGAAAAAGCTCATTTGGGGTGTTTGCAAAGAAAAAGATTTCAAAGACCCCCGCTTTTGTTTTGTTCACACCTGATGCCTGATTCAATAGCAGATCATATCCGATTCATGTTCAAAACATACCCCAAATCCAGTCGCTGTCCCCAACCCCTCCACAACCAGCCCTGCCTGGACTGAGTGCTCACAAGAATCACTGCCACAGCTGCTTGTGCACCTGGCTCTCACCTTTGTGCCCTTGCAGGTGACTACTCGGTAAGAACAACCTCATCTGAATGTACACCAGGTCCCATTGCTGTTCTTCTCAAAACCCTTCGTGACTTCCTATCCCGCACTGATTCAAAGCCACAGTCCTCACTACAGGCTCACGATCTTGCCTCCTAAAGAGGTGGCTGATCCCTTCCCTTGATACATCCTTCCTGTTCAGTCCTGCTCACGATGGCCTCCATGTTACCCTTCTCACCTCACAGCCTCTGCACTAGCCATTCTCTGGTAGGAACATTCTTCCTCCAGATATTTATAAGATGCTTGTCCTCGCTTCTTCCTATCTTTGCTCAAAAGTCACCTTATAAGAGAGGTCTTCCCTGACCCAATGAACCAGGGCCCCTACCTCTTACTCTTTAGACCAGTGCTTCTCAACTGGGCCTTACGCTGACCCTCAAGGGATATCTGGCAATGTCTGAATGTTGTTACAACTGGTGTGTGCGAGTATGCATGTATATATTTGTGTATGTGTGTGTGTGCTATTTACATATAGTGAGTCAAGGCCAGGGAAGCCATTGAACCTCCTACAGTGCATAGTGTGGTTTCCAAAGTAAAGAATGATCTGGATCAAAATGTCACTAGTATTGAAAATGATAAACCTCTACCCTGCTTCCCCCCAGAGAAATTTACCAGCTGCTGATACATAATCTGTTCACTGTTGAAACATAATCTGTTCACTGTCTCTCTCTTCCCTCTAGTATGTGAATGCCTGGGGTTTTGTTCACTCTCAGAAGAAGGTGTTGCACACAGTAGGTGCTCAACAAATGTTCAGAGAATCAATGCATGCTGTGTTCAGATCTCATCTCTTTGCCTTTCTGATTTATCAGTGGATGTGGATGGGGCATGCAGCAACAGGATACACAGGTGAGGCTTCAGGATGAATCAGAGCACTTACTTTTTCACCAAACGTAACTGATGGCAACACGCTAAGAGAAGCTCACTAAAATGACTTGTCGACGTACTACTTCTTTAAGAGGAGGGGACAAAAGCCACACCCCTTTTATTTGAAGCCAGAGAATTTCTTTTAAGTTGAGTCAACTCTGTTCAAAGAAACTGAAGACAATGATCATGTTACAATCGAGGCAGGTACTGTGATTCAGACTCAGGTGAGCTGCTCTGAGGCTATGCCTGTCTGCTCTCACACGCTCGCTCTCTATCCAACCCTTTCAGTTAACAAAAATTTTATTTAGAATATTAAACTTCAGTGTTTAGTTAGAAAATACTTTCCATTTAGTTTGGAGTGTTATCTGACAGTTATTTATTTTATCCTGTCTTAAAGAAGAGGTGTCAGAAATGGAAGAACTTGGAATTTTAATACTCTCCCTTGAAGCCGCAATTACATCAAGACCCCCTTATCCCTGGCACACAGGCTTTCTGCAGTGTGTCCACACATTTGCATACACGCCCTAGGCAAAATTTCCGAACAGCTGCTTACTTTTTTTGGATAACAGTTTTAATACTGCCTTGAGACACGCTCTACACATCCGTATGTATAAAACGGCAGTGGAGGTGTTTCCTAGAATGGTTGGGTGTCTGGACTCTGGAGTCACGCTCTTTGGGTCTGAAAAAATGTTTTGAACAGTTTTCATCGGTGCATAATTAGGCAATTTGAAAACATCTCTGATACACTCAATGTCTCTCTCTGTGAAATGGAAACAATCATATTTACTCTGAAACTGCTGTGAGGCTCAAATGATGCACAGGCACACAACACTTTAGTGAGTTTGCTATACTATGCTCTGCAGATACACTGTTTTAGATTGAAGGCTTGTGGCAATCCTGTAACAAGCAAGTCCAGCGGTGCCATTTTTGCATTAGGCTTCTCTCTGTGTCAATATTCTGGTAATTCTCCCAATATTTCAAACTTTTTCACTGTTATCATACTAGTTATAACAATCTGTGATCAGTGATATTTTTTTCCCAAGAAAGCAAATTGAAGATTTACTAAGTGATAGTATGCTCTTGGGGGAGATGTGATGTGATTGTAATTGTTTGGGGACACCATGAAATGTGCCCCTTTGTCAAACTTAATAAATGCTGCATGTGTTCTGACTGGTCTACTAAACAATGTTTCCCCCTTCTCTCTCTTTCTGCTTGTGGTCCCTATTTCCTGAAACATAACAATAATAATACCAACATTAGCCCAATTAATAATCCAACAATGGCCTCTAAGTGTTCAAGCAAAAGAAACAGTTGCACATCGCTCACCTTAAATCAAAAGCTAGAAATAACTAAGCTTTGTGCAAAAGGTATGTTGAAAGCTGAGACAGCCTGACAGCTAAGCCTCTGGCTCCAAATAGTTAGGGAAACTGTGAATGTGAAGAAAAAGTTCTTGAAGGAAATTAAAACTGCTGCTCCAGTGAACACACAAGTGAAAAGAAAGCAAAACAGAGTTATTACTGATATGCTGGAAGTGTCAGTGGTCTGGACAGAAGATCAAACCAGTCACAAGATTCCCTTAAGCTGAAGCCTAGTCTAGATTGAGGCCCTAACTCTCTTCTAGTCTATGAAGGCTGAGAGGTGAGAAAGCTGCAGAAGAAAAATTTGAAGCTTTGGTTCATGAGGTTTCAGGAAAGAAGCCTTTTCCATAAATAAAAGTACAAGGTGCTACAGCAAGTTATACAGAAGATCTGGCTAGGATAATGCATGAATATGGCTGCACTAAACACCAGATTTTCAATGTAGACACAACAGCCATATATTGGAAGAAGATGCCGTCAAGGACTTTCATAGCTGGAGAGGAGAAGTCAATACCTGGATTCAAAGCTTCAGAGGACAGGCTGATTCTCTTGTAAAGGGCTAAAGCAGCTGGTGACCTACACTGAAACCAATGTTCATTCACCATTCTAAAACCCCAGGGCCCTGAAGAATTACACTGAGTCTACTCTGTGCTATGTAAAGTGAACAACAAAGCCTAGATGACAGCACATCTGTTTACAACATGACTTACACAACATTTTAAGCCACCGTTGAGACCTACTGCTCAGGAAAAAAAAAGATTCCTTTTGAAGTATTACTGATCACTGGCAATGCAGCTGGTCACCCCAGAGCTCTGATGGAGTTGTTCATCTTGTTTTCATGCCTGCTTGCACAGCATGCATTCTGCAGCTCATAGATCAAGGAGTCATTTTGACTTTCAGCTCTTACTATTTAAGGAAAATAATTCTTAAGGGTATAGCTGCCCACAAAAGTGATTCCTCTGATGGATCTGGGCAAAGTCCACTGAAAACTTCTGGAAAGGATTCTTTATATGCCAGTAAGAACATCCATGATTCATGAGGACACAAAAGATCAACATTCATAGGAGTTTGGAAGAAGGATCAACCTAGACAGCATATTCAAAAGCAGAGACATTACTTTGCCAACAAAGGTCTGCCTAGTCAAGGCTGTGGTTTTTCCAGTAGTCATGTATGGATGTGAGAGTTGGACTATAAAGAAAGCTGAGTGCCAAAGAACTGATGCTTTTGAACTGTGGTGTTGGAGAAGGCTCTTGAGAGTCCCTTGGACTGCAAGGAGATCCAACCAGTCCATCCTAAAGGAAATCAGTCCTGAATATTCATTGGAAGGACTGATGCTGAAGCTAAAGCTCCAATACTTTGGCCACCTGATGCAAAGAACTGACTCATTGGAAAAGACCCTGATGCTGGGAAAGATTGAAGGTAGCAGGAGAAGGGGATGACAGAGGAGGAGATGGTTGGATAGCATCACCGAATGAATGGACATGAGTTTGAGCAAGCTTTGGGAGTTGGTGATGGACAGGGAGTCCTGGTGTGCTGCAGTTCATGGAGTCGCAAAGAGTCAGACATGACTGCGTGACTTAACCGAACTGAATTCCAACCCTCACGGATGACTTCGAGGGGTTCAAGACTTCAGAGGGGGAAATAACTGCAGATGTGGTAGATACAGCAAGAGAACTAGACTCAGAAGTGGAGTCTGAAGATGTGACTTAGTCGCTGCAATCTCAGAATAAAACTTTAACAGATAAACCCTTGCTTCTTATAGATGAGCAAAGAAAGTAGCTTTTGAGATACAACCTACCCCTCTGAAAATGGTACAGACTGTTGAAATGACAACAAAGGATTTAGAATATTACATCAACTTAGTTGATAAAACCCTGGTGGGTTTTGAGAAGAATGACTCCAGTTTTGAAAGGAGTTCTACTGTGGGGAAAATGCCATCAAATAGCATTGTCTGTTAGAGAGAAATCATTTGTGAAAGGAAGAGTCAACCCATGCTTCATAGCTGTTTCATTTTAAGAAATTGCCTCAGCCACCTCAACTTCAACAGCCACCAACCCAATCAGTCAACAGCCATAAAATCAAGGCAAGCCCCTCCACCAGCAAAAAGATGACAGCTTGCTGAAAGCTCAGATGATGGTTAGCATTTTCAAGCACTAAAGTGTTTTGTAACTAAGGTATGAACATTTTTAGACATAATGCTGTTGCACAATTAATAGTATAAATACAATTTTTACATGTGCTGAGAAACCACAAAATTAGTGACTTTATTCCAACACTTGCTTTCCTGTGGTGGTTTGGAACTGAAACCACAAATCTCTGAGGTAGGCCAGTAATGCAAGTAGCCAAAAGCCAGGCACACAATGAAGGATCTATACTTCTTAGCTTTGAGGCAATCTAATCCATAAGTCATAAATGTCTGCATTATGGACTAAACTGTGCCTTCCCCCTCTCTGTTCACATGCCGAAACCATAAGCCCCAACGTAACTGTATCTGGAGAAAGAGCCTTTCAGGAGGTAGAGACACTCGGAGCACCCATGCACAGAGAAAAGGCCCTGTGAAGACAGAGCAGGAAGGTGGCCAAATGCAAGCCAAGAAAAGGCTCACCAGAAACCATCCCTGCTAACACCTTGATCTTGGACATCCAGCATCCCAAACTGTGAAGAAATACATTTTTGTTGTTTAAAGCACGCAGTTTGTGGTACTCTGTTAAGGCAGCCTGAGCAGACTAATAGTCTACTACATGCAAGGAACTTTGAGGGATTTGTATGGAAAGGACACACATACAAATAAGAAACTACTCCTGGCTGAAGGAGGTTATGTTTTGTTGAAGCGTGTAAGACAAATGTATCCCAGGCGGCACTAGTGGTAAAGAATATGCCTGCCAATGCAGGAAATGCAAGGGAGATGGGTTCAATCCCTGACTTGGAAAGATCCCCTGTAGCACAAAATGAAAACTTATTCCAGCATTTTTTTCCTGAAAAGTTCCATGGACAGAGAAGCCTTTCAGGCTACGGTTCATGGGGTCACAAAGAGTTGGATGTGACTGAACACATGCGCACACACACGTAAGACAAATAGGCAAATGACTTTAAGGCAAAGTTAAAGTAATGCAAAAGCTATTAGAGGCAGAGAAAAATACTACAGAGTTAAAAACAACAACAGCAATAAATCCATCCCCAAATCTGTAGCATTTGTCCATTTTCATGATAAAAATAATTTTGCTAGGAATGGTTCCAGGCTACCAATGTGATGTCACTGGATGAGGGCCTGGGAAGAGACGCACAGTAGCATAAAACGGCACAGTATTCCCACCACACAGATGTAATACATGAAATAACCTCAAGAGCACAGATAACAGTAAACTATGGGAAACCTCATCATGAAGTGATGTGGTTTGAGTATTTATTATCTTTGTTTTTAATATGGTGCAAGTATAAGTTTACACAATTAAGTCTGAAGAAGGGCTGAATGGCTTACAAAATTTCTGAAAACTGATCAGTTGCAACTTGTGATACTGCCAAGAGCCCAGTTCCAGTACATCACTGCTAGAAACTTGTAAGTCTGCTTCTTTGGCAAATTTTCTTTTAAAAAAAAAAGTAAAAGGAAAAGAACAGTAGCGAGTTGTGAACATAATTAGTCCATTCCCTCCCCCATTCTTAATACGTACAGATTCACAATGTCATGGAGAACCATTTTGAAAAAAGTTTAGAGAATAGCAACAGAAGATATCTTAAGATTAAACTCAACTTTTAAATTGTAGAAAGCAATGTATGACACATGCTATAATTTCAAGAAAATCCGTTCTCATGTAGACTTTCTTTCACAGGACACTGTTGGACACCCATTTTATTTATTTATTTTTAACTTTATTTATTTTAATTGGAGGCTAATTACTTTATAATATTGTATTGGTTTTGCCATACATCAACATGAATCCACCACGGGTGTACATGTGTTCCCCATCCTGAACTCCCCTCCTTCCTTCCTCCCCACACCATCCGTCTGGATCATCCCAGTGCACCAGCCCCAAGCATCCTGTATCCTGCCTTGAACCTGGACTGGCGATTCCTTTCTTATATGATAGTATACATGTTTCAATGCCATTCTGCCAAATCATCCTACCCTCTCCCTCTCCCACAGAGTCCAAAAGACTGTTCTATACATCTGTGTCTCTTTTGCTGTCTCGCATACAGGGTTATTGTTACCATCTTTCTAAATTCCATATATATGCGTTAGTATACTGTACTGGTGGATACCCATTTTAAAATACAGGTGATCTCTGTTTGGAATCAGTTCACTGAAGGCAGTTTCATTTCTTCACATTAAAATAATAAGTTTGTGAACCCACAGAAGTATGAAAACTAAGGAGTTCATTTATACATTATGAAGTAGGTATTTCTGACTGCCAAGGCCACTGTTAGCCTGAGTTACACCGCTTGCCTCATTAAGTTTCAAATGTATCATGGATATGACTGCAAGGATATAGTCTTCCCTGTTCTGAGAAACCGAAAGATCACTGAATGTAGCATACTAGCCTGCGGGTTCAAGGTTACATATGTCCATAAAACTCTAAATGTCCTATATTACCCCACTTTAGAGGAACAGGCAGGCAGGAAGGTTTGGTTAGCATGAGCTAGATTATGCCACAGTAATAAACAACACCAAAATATTATTGGTTTTGCACCAATGCTCTCTACCGAGTTCATTTTTAATTAAGAAATTAAACTTTTTTCTTACTGTGGTAAAATGTATAAGATTTGCTATTTTAACCATTTTAAAATTTACAATTCAGTGGCATTAATTACATTATGTTGTATGTCATCTATTTCCAAAACTATGTACCATGTAGGACTATGTGCTACATTGCACCATGATCTACTTCCAAAACTTCTCATCACAGCAAATGGAAACTCTCCACCTCTTAAGCAATAACTCTCCCATTTCTCCCTCCTTCCAGCCCCTGGTAACCTTTGATTGTCTTCCTATCTCTATGAATTCGCCTAGTCTAGATATTTCACCCAAGTCGAATCATACAATATTTTTGTGTCTGGTTTATTTCATTTAGGTTCATTTATGTGGTAGCATCTATCAGAACTTCACAACATTCTATGGCTAAATAATACTCAAACTGTTTGCCTCTCTGAAGGAAACTATATATCAACAAAATGGAAAGACAATCTACTGGATGGGAGAAAGTATTTGCAAATGATGTGACTGGCAAGGGGTTAATATCCAAAACAAACTGTGTATGCAAGTCTAAAAAATAGTCCAAACAAAAAAGGGGCAGTAGACCTATACAGACATTTTCCCAAAGACGACACACAGATGGGCAACAGGTACATGAAAAGATGGTCAACATCACTAATTATTACAGACATGCAAATCATAACTACAATTAGGTATCAACTCACATTGGTCAGAATAGTCATCAGCAAAGTCTACAACAATAAATGCTGGATAGGATGTGGAGACAAGGGAATCTTCCTACACTATTGGTGAGAATGTAAATTGGTGTGGCTGCTATGGAGAACAGTATAGAAGTTCCTTTGACAAACTAAAAGTAGAGCTATCATATGATCTGGCATTAAATATTGTCACTTGAAGCGAAGAGGATAGACCTAAAGAATATTATACTTAGTGAAGTCAGAGAAAGACAGATACTATGTGGCATCACATATGTGGAGTCTAAAAAATAACACAAACGAATTTATAAACAAAACAGACTGACACACAAAGAAACCAAACAAATTATGGTTACCAACAGGGAGAGAGAAAGGAAGAGGGACATAAGGATAAAATAAAATTATAAGTTTAGCAGATACAAACTATCATGCATAAAATAGATAAGCAATGAGGGTTTACTGTGTCACATAGGGAGATATACTATCTTTTAATAACCTACAATGGAATATAATCTGAAAAAATATAAAACTGAATCACTTTGTTGTATACAAGGAACTGATACTATATTGTAAATTAACTATACTTCAATTTTAAAAATTTTTTGTCCATTTGTACCTGTCTGGGAATGACTGTGAAAGCATCGTGAGTACTGATTTGGGGGTCACAAACAAATTTTGAGAGCGAGGCAAATCTGTAAAAACTGACTCCATGAATAATGAGGACTGACTAGATTACGAGACTACGAACTCTCTGACCTGCTCATGAGAAAGGGGATGAACCAGGATTTAAATTTAGGTCTGGTTTCAAAGCTCCTTTTCTTTCCACTTCACTCCACTGTCTCCCTAAACCACTCACAGGATTATAGTCTGCCCTGAGCATTTGCTGACTCCATACCCAGTGCGGTCACAGTTCATTTCTCAAGCCTGTGGTTCCTGTTAAAACCTGGAATAATAAACAGACTAGAGAGGCTCCTTCATCATGAAAGCCACAAGAACCAGGTGGAATTCCAAAGACGATAGAAATCATCGGTGTTATTTGGTAATGTGTCTGCTTTGAATATTATGTGCATAATGCTATGCGGTAAAGGTCATGTGAAATGACTCAGGCTTGACAAACTTTTTTTCTTTGAGATCTGTGCAAGAGAAGTTAACATGTCCACATCTATCCCCAACAAAGGCCTGGTGTTCTTGGAAGTGAGCACTCTGATTCCTCAAAGTAAATTTTAAAATTTATTTTATTTTTTAATTTCATGTATTTATTCATTTCATGGTAAAATACACATAACACAAAATTTACCATATTAGCCATTTTTAAGTGGCATTAAGTACATTTTTGGGCAACCATCACTACCATCTCTTTCTTGAATCTTTTCACCTTCCCAAACTAAACCTCTGTACCCATTAAGCACTAACTCCCCATCCCCCTTTCCCCAACTGCTGGTAACCATCATTCTCCTTTCTGTTTCCATGAATTTGACTAGAGTTGAGAGTTACTTTTATTACATGTTCTTCTGCAGTAATACTCTGGTACTATGGTGAAAATCAGTGGGGAAAAAATGAGTCAGACAATGTATCTACACTTACATTTAAGTCCTTTTATAAGCAATTTTCCTTCTGTTTTTAATAAAAAAAATTAAAGGGTGCAAGGGAACCTTTGACCTCAGTCATTAGAATCCATAACAAATGAGAATATCGTTAACTGTGTGTCCACTGAGAAGGCCCATGAAATAAATCACTACTGATATCCAGGGGAGTAATTTCTCCTGGAATTTTAGCCTTAGGGCATTAACTCCATATTTTATAGATCACAGAATTCCCATCACATAGCACCTCTTCCTAGCACATGACAGAGTCTTCTGAATGTTCTTGGAGTTACATGAGAACATTGAAGCAATCAAAGTTAGTTAATAATTGCAAGAGAAGAGAACTCAGTATCAACTAGGCTGAGACCCAAATAAGCAGTTCCAACCGGCACTCTTCAGCATTCTGACATCCCCAATATCTAGTCTAAAACACGTTCATCCACATGCTATCTTAGTCTCTTCCCCCCAAATCAGATATTGAGTAGCCTGTGACAGTGCCCAGTTGTAAAAGCCACCTTTAGTCTTGAACTTCTGTTATGATCATCTCCTTTCCCTCTGCTACCTACAGCATTTATTAAAAAAAAAATTGGCAATCCACTCCAGCACACTTGCCTGGAAAATCCCATGGACGGAGGAGCCCTATAGGCTACAGTCCATGGGGTCGCAAAGAGTCGGACATGACTGAGCGACTTTACTTACTTATAGGTGATTCATAAAATTGTGTTAGAAATGAAAAAACAACCCATGGATTGGGAGAAAATACTTGCAAATGATGTGACCGACAAGGGATTAGTCTCCAAAAATTACAAACAGCTCATGAGGCTTAACATCATCAAAACAAACAATCTAATAAAAAAATGGGCGGAACACCTAGACATTTCTCCAAAGAAGACATACAGATGGCCAAGAGGCACATGAAAAGATGTTCAACATCACTAATTATTAAAGTAATGCAAATCGAAACTACAATGAGGTTATCACCTCACACCAGTCAAACTGGCTATCGACAAAAAATCTATAATAAATGGTGGAGAGGGCGTGGAGAAAAGGGAAACCTCCTATACTGTTGTTGGGAATGTAAATACAGCCAGTATGGAGAACAGTATGGAGGCTCTTTAAAAAACTAAAAATAGAGCTGCCAAAAGACCCTGAAATCCCACTCCTGGGCATGTATCTGGAGAAAAACATGGTCCGAAAGGATACATGCACCCCAATGTTCATTGCAGTACTGCTTACCATAGCCAAGGATGCTCAGTGTTATGTGGCAGCCTAGAAGGGAGGTGAATGGATACATGTGTAGATTTATGGCTGGGTCCCTTTGCCTGTCTACCTGAAATTATCACGACATTGTTTACCGGCTATACTCTTGATAAGATAAAAAGTTAAAAAATATTATTGCTACAAAATTTAAAATTTTGAATTATGTAATAAAAACTTTGATGGGTATGAAAAAACAGAGGTGTGTTACTTTCTGCTCTATAGCAAAGTGAATCAGTGATTTTGTTGTTGTTTAGCCACTAAGTTGTATCTGACTGTTACCCCATTATGCATATACTCACATTTTTTAAGATTATTTTTCTATATAGATCATTAAAGAGTATTGACTCGAGTCATCTGTGCTATGTATATACAGTAGGTCCTCATTAGGTTATCTATTTTATATAAAGTAGTGTGTGTGTCGGAGAAGGCGATGGCACCCCACTCCAGTACTCTTGCCTGGAAAATCCCATGGACGGAGGAGCCTGGTGGGCTGTAGTCCATGGGGTCGCCAAGAGTCGGACACGACTGAGAGACTTCACTTTCACTTTCCACTTTCATGCACTGGAGAGGGAAATGGCAACCCACTCCAGTGTTCTTGCCTGGAGAATCCCAGGGACGGGGGAGCCTGGTGGGCTGCCGTCTCTGGGGTAGCACAGAGTCAGGCACGACTGAAGCGACTTAGCATGGCATAGTGTGTGCATGTCTAGCCCAGGTGGCGCTAGTGGTAAAGAACATGCCTGTTGATGCAGGAGACAAAGGAGACACGGGTTTGATCCCTGAGTTGGAAAGATTCCTTGGAGGAGGGCATAGCACCCAGTCCAGTATTCTTGACTGGAGAATCCCATGAACTGAGGAGCCTGGTGGGCTACAGTCCATAGGGTCTCATAGAGGCAGATATGACTGAATCGAGTTAGCACGCACAGTATGTTTATGTCAATCCCAATCTCCCAATTTATCCCTCCTCTCCCCTCCCCCTCCCTGCCCCCAGCAACCATCAGTTTGTTTTCTACATCTGTAACTCTATTTCTGTTTTTAAAATAACTTCATTTGTAATATTTTTTAAAGATTCCACATGTAAGCAATATCATATATTTGTCTTTCTCTGTCTGACTTCACTCAGCACGAGACTCTCTAGATCCATCCATGTTGCACCTACAGTATTCTGTACTGTTGTCCAATCCATTCTGAAGGAGATCAGCCCTGGGATTTCTTTGGAAGGAATGATGCTAAAGCTGAAACTCCAGCACTTTAGCCACCTCATGCGAAGAGTTGACTCATTGGAAAAGACTCTGATGACGGGAGGGACTGGGGGCAGGAGGAGAAATGGACGACAGAGGATGAGATGGCTGGATGGCATCACTGACTCGATGGACATGAGTCTGAGTGAACTCCGGGAGTTGGTGATGGACAGGGAGGCCTGGTGTGC
Source organism: Redunca redunca (assembly GCA_006410935.1). Taxonomy (NCBI): domain Eukaryota; kingdom Metazoa; phylum Chordata; class Mammalia; order Artiodactyla; family Bovidae; genus Redunca; species Redunca redunca. The sequence goes on along the minus strand of SJYQ01005652.1, from coordinate 515,319 downwards.
TGCGATTCATGGGGTCGCAAAGAGTCAGACACGACTGAGCAACTGAACTGAACTGAACTGTTGTTTTAACTATTCTACTAATAGATCCTCTAAGCCATTTTGTAAAACAGGAAATGAATGAAAAGAAAAACGTGTTAATTTTAAACATCCATTTTTTTTAAGGAAGTAGACTTCGGAAAACAGGGAGTTTGGGGATCAGTTCTCACCTTCACTAATGAAAAGAAGCAAAGCTGTAAACAACAGACATAAAATGATCTTAAAATTACTAGTGTAAAATTACTAGTATACAACATCTATGCATCATAAAAATTCTCCTGAAAATGGGCATAGAGGGAACATATCTCAACACAATTATGGCCATCCATGACAAACCCATAGCTAACATCACACTCAATGGTGAAAAGCTAGACGTTCCATCTAAAATCAGGAATAAGACAAAGATGTCCACTCTTGCCACTTATATTCTACACAGATATGGAAGTCCTAGCCAAGCTCATCAGAGAAGAAAAAGAAATAAAAGAAATGTAAATTAGGAAGAAATAAAACTGTCACTGTTTGAAGATGACATGACACTATTCATAAGAAATCCTAAAGATGCCACCAGGAAACTGCTAGAGTGCATCAGTGAATTTGGTAAACACACAGGAGACAAAACTAACACACAGAAATCTGTTGCATTTCCATATATTAACAATCAAGTATTAGAAAGAGAAATTACAGAAACAATTCCATTTACCATTGCATCACAAAGAACAAAGTACCCAGGAATAAAGTACCTAGGGAGGCAAAAGACCTGTACTTCAAAAACAGAAAGACTCTGATGTAAGAAGCTGAAGACAACACAAACAGATGGAAAGATACACTGTATGTACTGTGTTCTTGGGTTGGAATAATCAATATTGTCAAAATGATTATATTTATTCAAGGCAATCTACAATTTAAACACAATCTCTATCAAAATACCAACAGCAGTTTTCACAGAACTAGGAAAACCAGTTTAAAAATTTATATGGAAACACAAAGACCAAAATAGCCAAAACAATCTTGAGACAGAAAACAGAGCTGCAGGAATCATGCTTCACGACTTCAGACTATACTATAAAACCACAATAATCAAAACAGTATGGATTAGCACAAATACAGACACATACATCAGTGGAACAGGAGAGAATGTCCAGAAATAAATCCACACACTTATGGTCAATTACTCTACATTAGGGAAGGCAAAAATACACAATGAAGCAAAGACAGTCTTTTCAATAAAAGAAGATATTTGCAAATGACAAGACCAATAAAAGATTAATATCCAACATGTATAAACAACTCAACATCAAAAAGACAAACATCTGGATTAAAAAAATGGGCAGAAGAACTAGACAGACATTTTTCCAAAGGGGAAATGCATATGGCTGACAACCACATGAAGACTCAACATCACTAGTCATCAGGGAAATACAAATCAAAACCACAATGAAATGTCACCTCACATCTGTCAGAATGGCTGTCATCAAGAGAGAACACAAACAGCAAATATTGGCAAAGATGTGGAGAAAAGGGAACCCTTGTACACTGCTGATGGGAACATAAATTGCTGCAGCTGATGTGGGAAACAGTATGGAGGTCTGTCAAGAAGCTAAAAAGAGAACTACTCCCCTGGTGGCTCAGACAGTAAAGGACTACCACGTGCCTGTGTGCTCAGTTGTGTTTTCCTCTTTGTGACCCTATGGACTGTAGCCCGCCAGGCTCCTCTGGCCATGGGATTCTCTAGGCAAGAATACTGGAGTGGGTTGTCATTCCCTCCTCCAGGGGATCTTTCCAACCCAGGGACTGAACCCAGGTCTCCCGCATTGCAGGCAGATTCTTCACCATCTGAGCCACCAGGGAAGCCCAATGACCCAGCAATTTCACTGCTGGGTATATAACCAAAGGGAAAAAAAAAAAAACCCAAAATCCCAAATACTAATTCAAAAAAATACATGCACCATAATGTTCATAGCAGCATTATGTATAATTGCCAAGATATGGAAGCAATCTAACTGTCCATCTACAGATCAATGAATACAGAAAATATGGTATATATATCACAATGGGATACTACTCAGCCATAGAAAGGATGACATTTTGCCATCTGTAGCAACATGGATGGACCTGGAGGGCATTATGCTTCAGTGAAATAAACAAAATATAGAAAGACAAATATCACATGATATCACTTCTATCATAGAACCTGAAAAATACAACAAAGTAGTGAATATAACAAAAAATGAGCAGACTGACAGATACAGAGAACAAGCTAGTGGTTAAAGTGGGGAAGGGGCTGGAAGGTAGAAACTATTAGGTGTAAGACAGGCTCAAGGATGCACTGCGTAATACAGGGAATACAGCCCACGTTTTGTAATAACTGCAAGTGGAAAGTAACATTTAAAAACTATAAAAATTTTAAAAATTAAAAAGATCAATGAAAGAAAAAATTATTAGCATTGATATGATTTTGGTTTAATAATTTTAAATAAAAATTTACTTAAGCTTGAGCAAATATGAATTCAAGGTTACGTAAGGTGGCTTAGAAATACACTGAGGCTCAGGGTACCTCATAAGGAAGGAAAAGTCTTATAAGCCATGTAACAAATGGTACTAAAGTACATCATGTGAGATCCCCATTAGACTTAAAAGGGACACATAAACCCTGATACTTGTTAAAAATGAATTAAATAGGAAAGCAATGCATTAAGTACAGTAAGTGAGAAGGCCTTGAGGCTGGAAGAAGCTTGGGATACTTGAAGATTGGCAAGAGAGCCAGTGGGGCTGGATGTTAAGGGATGGCAAGTAGCCATGAGAAAAACAGCAATGTATTGTACTGTTTTCCATCAAGAAAAAGGAAAGAAACTGGGAAAACTTGATTAAAATATAGAAATCAAGAAAACAGAAACAAAGCAGAGGAATATAACATAGTAAATAGAAAATAACAAAATATGTGGGAATAATCATTAGCTAAGTTATCATAATAAATGTAAATATATCCATCAATTAAAAGATTATCAATATGGATTAAAAACAAAAACCCAATATCTATGATATGCTGCTTACTTAAATCCCTAAGAAAACATTGAAATAAAAGAATGGAAAAGTACAGTCTTACAGTTATTCCCCTCAAAAAAGCTAGCAAACAATAGTAATACTGAAGAAAGTATATTTATGTAAACATAATTAAGATGGATTAAAAGAGATTCTATAATTAACAGCTCCATGATCATTTCAAAATTAATAGTGACACAATTTGTTGATTGAGCCATCAGTTTCCTACTTATTTTCCTGGAAAATTTTATTAATGCACCTGTTTATAAACTTTTAAAGGACCATAAAACTGATTTTCATGTTGAAATAAATGCATACAAGATTTAAGATGTTAAAATAAATGCATACAAGATAATAAAAGGAAGACAAATCGATAACAACTAGAATGTATGCATAAACTTGTAGGTACCCAAAAATACAGCCTGAAAATATAAGGAAAACAGAAATACAAGAAGAAACAAATGTATAAACACTGTGAGAGATTTTAAAGCACGTGTCTTGGGGCTTCGCTGGTTGTCCAGTGGTTAAGACTCTGTGCTCCCAAGGCAGGGGGCCCAGGCTCGATGCCCGGTCAGGGAGCTAGGTCCTGCACACCACAAGTAAGGGTTCTGCGACTAAGGCTCCCAAGGGACACAACCGAAAGATCCTGCGACTATGGCTCAGTGCAGCAAAATAAATCAATGAATAGCCAAAAAAAAAATAAACTGTCTCAGCATCAATAGACCAAAAGAACACAAAGTCATGAAAGCTACAGAAGATAACTGGGTTTCCCTTCTCGCTCAGTTGATAAAGAATCTGCCTGCAGTGCAGGAGAACAGGTTTCGATTCCTGGGTCAGGAAGATCCCCTTCAGAAGGGAATGGCAACCCACTCCAGTATTCTTGCCTGGGAAATCCCATGGACAGAGGAGCCTGGCAGGCTAGAGCCCATGAGGTTGCAAGAGTCAGACACGACTTAGTGACTAAAACGCCATAGAGGGTAACAAGAGTAACAACTGTTCACTAACTCTATCACCTTTCTTCTAACAATTTAGGAATAATATTTTGTTTATTCTTACTTAAGAGTAGGAAGAAAAGATTTCACCACCTTATTTTCCAAATGGGGAACAGAAGCTAGAAGGTGCTAAGAAACCTGGGGAAGGCCACTTAGATAACCACAGTCCGAACTTTTCCGATTCATAACTCTTTCTAGACTTTCATGCTCCCTAGCCTATACATGTGCCTTTCTGACTGCCCCCAGGTAAATCTCCCTGTAGTAAGGGGCAGAATGCTGAGATAAATTAACTCAGCTCTCTAAATTCTGACTATGTAACAACGTGCAAGTCATACACTTTCTATGAGACTGTTTCTTAAATGTCATTTATAAGGCTTAGGTTTAATAATTCCTTACGTCTGATTTCTATGAGTCTTATATCTCTTCCACCCCTAAACCCCCAAACTCTGGACAAGAGCCTCAGATTTCATTCCCAGTTCTTTTCTTTTCCCCCTCACATGGGCTTTTTCAAGAAAAATGTTTTTACTTTTAGCCTTTCCAATCAGTAATTATATCTAATGTTTCTTAAAATATCAGGTACTGGGATAGTTGCTGTACAAGGCAGGAACCATCACTGTCTTCATTCTATGCGTGCTAAGTCACTTCAGTCATGTCTGACTCCTTGCAACCGCATGAACTGTAGCCCACCAGGCTCCTCTGTCCATGGGCTTCTTCCAGAAAGAACACTGGAGCAGGTTGCCATTCCCTTCTCCAATCTTCATTCTATAGATGAGGAAAAATGACTGCATCAAGGTAAAATAACTTGTTGCAATCATAAATAAAGCCAGAGAGCAGCCGGAGAGCTGGATCAGGTACCATATGCCTCCGATAGCACAGCCATGGATTTTAATCACTCTGCTTGGGAAGGACCACCCACTGACCATATTTCAGCAGAGCTATTTCTCATGTCATATTCACCATCCAGATGAATTACTGATTTCCACACAGCAGTGGGATCCAGGCAAGGATGGATGCCTCAAAACTCTGCACAAGTCCAACTTCAAATGGACTTAAGATAGTTTCAGTTGACTGTCTCCCTCAAACGATATGAACAGAGTTGCCAAGTAGGTGACAAAATTAGTCAGCTGACATGTCACCTCCCTTCTCTGCTTGCCTCTCCATCCAAGGCTATGATGCAATGATTTATAAAATGATGGAGAAGGAGGCAGAGAACAAAGAAGAGGCTGAAGTGTTCAACATCTTAACCATCAAAACTTGCTAAATCATAACCTACTTCCTTTCCTCCACCAAATACTCAATGCCAAAGGGGACAAAGACACCGTTTCTTATTCCTGACACCGTTTGGCAAGAATCAGAAAGGAGGTTTCCTAGAAACCCAGGATTTCATGGAAGAAATGAAAAGTCATCATTGAGCTTGGCTAGTCCATCCTAGGTTGCTGCTAGACTTTTTGGTAGCTTTATGGAAATCAGAAAAAGAGACACTCCTGTCAACCCCAACTACAAGTTAGAAAAAGCAAGCTCCCAATCTCAGAAGGGGGAGTGTTGTTTCACAATCAGGTAAACTGCAAGGTGCCCTAGGTTAAATAAAATTTCCTACTCTGGTTAACGGGCTTCCCAGGTGGCTCTAGTGACCTGCCTGCTGATGCAGATCTGGGCTCGATCCCTGAGTGGGGAAGATCCCCTGGATGGGGGCATGGCAACCCATTCCAGTATTCTTGCTTGGAGGATCCCATGCACAGAGGAGCTTGGCAGGCTACAGCCCAACAGGGCTGAAAAAGGGTTGGACATGAGAGAAGTGACTTAGCCCACATGCACACACATGCACACACACACTCTGCTGTGTGGTCATCAGAGCCCAGCTGAATTGGCCTTCATCACCGCCTTGGCCAGGCACCTTTGTATGGCACATAACCTGGACAACTGCACGTGGCAGCCCTCATCCTCTACCAAGCTGACAGGTAATGAACTTATCTTTTTGGCTCAGGAAATACAGGTTCAGATATCACCTGAATAACTAGCTTCCCTTGGCAAAATAGGACCACTGAGTTTAATCAGCCTTTCTAATTGTCAGAGCAATAACAACTACCAACACTATTTATCGAGGGCCAACTATATGTCAGGCACTGTCTCAGAGCATTTAGAGATGAAGCAAAGAGCCAGTCCATGGAAATGATTTTTTAGTGCCATCCATCTGGATGTTGATGAGTTTCTGTCCCAAATCTCTGTTTTTATTGTGCATAATTAATATTGAGCAATTCTTTCTGACAGTACTTGGCCAAAGGGCTCAGTTACTTGCTAAGGCAACCAAGCAACATTAGGAAGACTCCAACACTGGCATGCAAGGATGCTTGCCTTCCTGCTTGCTAAAAAGCAACTTCATTTATTCACTTTATTAAAGTATTTGATATAGGATAACTTCACATATTTAAAGTATGCCACTTGATAAGTTTTGACATAGACATAGACCCATAACACCATCAGCACAATCAAGATACTGAAATATCTAATACCTTCCAAAGTTTCCGCTGCTCATTTGTCGTTTCTTCTTCCCACTCTCTCCATTCACCTCTTCAGCCCTAAGTAACCACTGGTCTGCTTTCTGTCACTACAGACTAGTTTAAAATTTTTAAAGTTTTATATAAATAGAATCATACAGTAGGTACTTTTATGGTCTGGTTTCTTTCACTGAGAATAATGATTTTGCGGTTCATGAATGTCGTTGCATATATGAAGAGTTCATTCCTTTTTATTGTAGAGTAGCATTCTACTCTATGATATGACACGATTTGTTTATCCGTTCAGGTGCTGATGGACATCTGGGTTGTTTCCAACTTGGAGTTATTAAAAAAAGAAAGCTAAAAGCTGCCATTTTTAAGCCACGTGCTTAAGGCATTGCCTCATTTAATCCTCACAACTATGCTACAGTTTGGATAATGACATTCTTATTTTTCAGAGAATGACATGAAAGCTCATGGAAGTGGATGAACTTGGCCAACATTAAGCAACACAGCTAAGATGTGAACACAGAGCTAGTTAGTGTCCAAGTGCATACTCTGGAACACTATGAGCTCAGGGGATAGGTACTTAAAAGGTGGACGCCATGGGACACGAGCACAGAGCCTATGGTCCGTGTGGGTCTTCCTCAGAGAGGGACTGTCCACACCTGTCTGTGAGCAATCCACACTACACAAAGCACACCATCCATACAGGGCCTGGGAAGCGCCAGTTCTAAACTGGACTCGGAAAACAGCCACAGTGCAATCACAGCTAGACTAAGGGCGTGCACTTAATGGGCACGTAATAAATACATAACTGCTGAATAGACGCATGGCTGAATGCACTAGTGAATGAATGGATGGACACGTAGATGGACATATGGAGGAAGGCAGTTACTAGCTGCCCTGATGGTTGGTTCATCCAACCAATCCATGAAATCACTCAAATGTCTCACGAGTCGGAAGGCGGCGGGGATCATCTTGATCGGAAATCAACTGTCACACCAGCCCACAGCGTAGGCTGCTCAGTCGGCAGAAAGGGTGCGCAGCTGTGAGCTCCCACAGGGTGTCAAAGTCCTGAGGCTCACTCCCCGTGTCCAGGATTCTGGGACATGCTTACTGTAAAAGTGGGAGCCATCCGTCTTGAGAGTGGGACCTCCAGTGGCAGGTCTCCCTTCTTCCTTCATTTGCAGATGGGCCTTGGCTTTTCCAGGCCTCGTGCTCTGCACACGAGCCTGCCCTGCTGGGGGCATCTGGCCACACTGCCGCTTACTTCATCTGGCAGAGGCCCTTCAGTCTGAACCCAAGTTCTAATCCCACCTCTGACAGCTCCTTTGAACACCAGTTCATTAACAGGCAGTTTTATTGAAGGCTGCACAGACAGGCACATTTCCCATCACCGCTGGATGACGTCAGCGCAGGTCTGGAGCCAAGATCAACAGACCGTCGCTCATGTGACTGGCTTCCTCAGAGTGGCAGGAGATTGCATTCAGGCCTCCTCCTAGTTTCCTTCTTCCCTTCCCTTCCCACTCGTTCCTCACCCAGCACCAAGAACTCTGGAGTGAGTGACGGTGAAAGCTAACACAAGAGAAGCAGCTTGGAAGAAATGTAATCCAATCCAGGTGGGGAGGCGTGCGTCTCACCGCAGCCATGAAATCCCATTTTGAGCTCAGCATGTGCTGATGGAGTAATGAAATGAAGACGACACTGCAAATGGCTGGTGACTCTAATGACTGTGTTTGTAGGTTTTTTTTGAGGGGTTATTAGATTCGCTCCCTATAAACCAGAACCACCCAGCAGGCCTAGAGAGATGAACTACTTCGTCATTGTTCTCTCCATGCCTGCACACCTGCCAGCCTCTGTCCCTCTTGGTATAAATAGCTTCTTACATAAAAAGAACAAACTGTCAACAGCCTGAAAGTGAATGGAAAAGCTGGGTGCCTAGCACTTTGGCCCTGGCTCAATGGTGAGTCACAGATATAGAGTTCATGGTTCCCAAACAGCAGGGACCAGAGCATCTTCTGGGTTAACAGGCTAAGGAGGGGGCAGAGGAAGCAGGACTAGTCAAAGAATTTTTAAAAATTATCTTGATCCTATATGCAAGACAGCAAAAGAGACACAGATGTAAAGAACAGACTTTTGGACTCTGTGGCAGAAGGCAAGGGTGGGATGATTTGAGAGAATAGCACTGAAACATGTATATTACCATATGTAAAATACATGGTCAGTGCAAGTTTGATGCAGGAAGCAGGGCACTCAAAGTGGTGCCCTAGTGTTCTAGGACAACCTAGAGGGATGGGGTGGGGAGAGAGGTGGGAGGGGGGTTCAGTACGGTAGGACACATGTATACCCGTGGCTGATTCATGTCCAGGTATGGCAAAAGCCACCATAATATTGCAAAGTAATTAGCCTCCAATTAAAATGAATACATTAATTAAAAAAAAATCTTCAATTCTCCTTTAACAAACAGCTTTGCATTCAGGCCATATTCAGCAGATATCAGCCAGGGGCAACAAGCTGGAGATGAAAGACATCTTGCCCACAGGGAAGATGCTGGGGCTGATCCTCTGTTGCTGTCCAAGGGCAAATCTGCATCAGTGTCCGGAAGACCTAAATAACGAGGGTGGTGATGACAGCAGCTACCATTCATGAGGACCTCCTATGAGTCAGCATCTCCTAGGCTCTTGAGAGAGTAGTTCACTTAGCCTTCACAGCTATGTTAGACTTGGGCACAAGTCTCTTCATTTTACAGACAACAAGGTTAAGGAACCCACGGTTACAAAGCTAATAAGTGGTAGAGCCAAGATTTGGCTCCATGTACTTTCGACACTCATGTTTTTTGCGAACCCAAGAGCAGAGGCTCTCAAGCTTTGGCCTGCATAAGAAACCCCTTAAGGCTCTGTTGAAAGAGAATGCTGGGCCCACTTCCAGGGCTCTAGTTCAGCAGGTCTGGGACACGGCCTGAGAATCTGTATGTTTTACTAAGTTCCCAGGTGATGATAATGTTGCTGGTATGGGAACCAGACTTTGAAAACCACTGGAACGGCTGAATCTGGGTAACCTAACCATCATTTCAAGTAAAAACTCAGCTTCGATGTCATCTCTTCAGAGAGGCTTTCTTTGGTCACCTCATTTAGAGAAGTAGATTCGCCAGATCAGGGACCAGCAAACTACACAGCCTGTGGGTCAAATCAGGGCCCACTGATTTTGTTAATAAAGTTTTATTCTCACATGGCCACCCATTCATTTATGTGTTGTCTGATTGCTTTCACATGACAATGTTGGAGTTGGGTATTTGAGACAGAGACTATGTCCCACAAAGCCTAAAATATTTACTGTCTGGCTCTTCACAGAAAAATTTTGCGAACCCTTTAAAAACTGCTTTCCCAGCACACTGAAAGTATTGTTCATTCAATAGTTCACCTGCCTGATTCTTCCACTAGAGTGTCAGCTCCAAAAGAGCAAGGACAGTTGTTTGTTTGTTCATGGCTGTTCCTGCAGTAACTGGAACATACTTATCACTTGATAAATATCTGCTCAATGAATATCACTGTTGAGTGCCCAGGTATGAAGACACCATACCAGGAACATGAGGCCCAGTGGAAGAAGATGACAAAATGTGTCTGTCACCAAGTGGGTTCCCAGCCAGGATGAGAGACTGAGAAGAGCCAGAGATAGATTGCTGATAGGAAAACAAGCCTTTGAGGAAGGTTGGGCTACTTCCTGCACCTTGGGGAGTGAGGAATTCCTTAGTCACCAGGGTTACCTGGAGATGAAAAGCAATCTGTCTCCCCTAGGAATGAAAGAGCCTAGTGTGACACATACTGCTCCCGCCTCTAATACATGCCAAGTCAGCTTCCTCGCATCTGATATCTTGGGTTGATCACCATGGAGGAGAGGGTGGTGTAGGAAGAGGAGCCCAAATAGGTCCTGGGTCAAGTAGAAGGCTGGAGCGAATCCTGGCTCTGCCCTTCATGAGCTGAGGCACCCTGGTCAAGCCTCTGACCCTCAAGCTGCCAAGGTATTCGGTGGGAAAAAAGGGGATTTTCTACGGGGATGAAATGTGACTTAATTCGTGTAACATCTGTTTACTGAATAATCTCTCAGACATCATTTTAAGCACTGAGGATGTGGTGGTGAACAGGACCATGTCTGTCTCTCTCCAACAGGCTGACATTTTAGAAGGTAGGCCGTATGACAAAAGGGGTAGACACAAGCGTATATAAAGCGTACATTACGCACTTGGCTTGGCTCTTGCTCCCTCTCTAGTCGCCTCTGAATGGGGAATCTGTGTTGCCTTATCTCTGCTCACAGGCAGACATGTCAAGGTGATGGGTGATGGGGGCGCCTTTGGTTTCCCAGGGTGAGGAACAGCAGTGGAGCTGCCCAGCCCTCAGGTTGGTGGGTGGCTGCCTTGGCAAGAGCTCAGCATGGCACAGGCCCTACTCATTTCTCCCTAGACCATCCCACAATGCCCTCTCCAAATTCTGAGCATAGATACAAAGTGAGTACGGATTTCACTTCTGAACTTCTGCAACCAGCCAGATCTTTGCAGGGTGGGCTTCCTCCTATCATTCAGTAGCAGCTCGAAGACCAACTCCCCAGAGAGGCAGGTCCTGACCAATCAGTTTAAATCAGCCATCCCCGCCNTCCCAGGGCTGATCTCCTTCAGAATGGACTGGTTGGATCTCCTTGCAGTCCAAGGGACTCTCAAGAGTCTTCTCCACACCACAGTTCAAAAGCATCAATTCTTCGGCGCTCAGCCTTCTTCACAGTCCAACTCTCACATCCATACACGACCACAGGAAAAACCATAACCTTGACTAGACGGACCTTAGTCAGCAAAGTAATGTCTCTGCTTTTGAATATGCTGTCTAGGTTGCTCATAACTTTTCTTCCAAGGAGTAAGTGTCTTTTAATTTCATGGCTGCAGTCACCATCTGCAGTGATTTTGGAGCCCCCCAAAATAAAGTCTGACACTGTTTCCACTGTTTCCACTGTTTCCACATATCCAGACTATATAAGGAACATTTATAATCCAAGAACCAGAAGACAACACAATAAAACAGTGGGCATAAGACTTGAACTTGTTTTCCAAAGGAAGAAAACAAATGACCAACAAGCAGAAGAAAATATGTTAAACACCATTAGTCATTAGAGAATACAGTCAAGACCACAATGAGTTGCTGTTTCTCCCACATTAAATGACTATAATTAAAAAGAACAAACCAGAGGACAAGTGTTGACTAAGAAGTTGATAAATTGAAGCTCCCATACAGTGCTGCTGGGAATGTAAAATGGTGCAGCTGTTCTGGAAAACAGTTTGGTAATTCCTCAAATAATGAGAAAGACTTTCCTTATGACTCAGCAGTTCCACTCCTAGGTATATATACCTCATAGAATTGAAAATAGGTACTCAAATACATGTACACACACGTTCTTAGAAGCAATATTTACCACAGTCAAAAAGTAGAAAAAACTGAAATGTCAATCAGTGAATGAATGAACAGACAAAGTGTGTAAATACATATGTGAAGTAAGTGAAAGTCACTCAGTCATGTTTGACTCTTTGTGACCCCATGGACTACACAGTCCATGGAATTCTCCAGGCCAGAATACTGGAGTGGGTAGCCTTTCCCTTCTCCAGGGGATCTTCCCAACACAGGGATTGAACCCAGGTCTCCCGCATTACAGGCGGATTCTTTACTAGCTGAGCCACAGCGGAAGCCCAAGAATACTGGAGTGGGTAGCGTATCCCTTCTCCAGTGGATCTTTCTAACTCAGGAATTGAACTGGGGTCTCCTGCATTGCAGGCAGATTCTTTACCAACTGAGCTATCAGAAGACTCATAAATATGTATAATGAAATATAATTCAGTCACAAAAGGAATAAAGTACCTTCTCTGAGAAACTTCCCATCTTCTACCCTGGAAGATGTCAAAAATTTCTACTCTGGAGAGGACAAAATAGAGGCTCTTCAGATGGAGAATACCAGGCACAGATTAAGACGTGGGTTGTTGTTGTTGTTCAGTCACTGAGTCATTCTTTGTGACCCCATGAACAGCACCATGCCAGGCTTCCCTGTCCTTCACTGTCTCCTAGAGTTTGCTCAAATTCGTGTCCATTGAGTCAGTGATGCTTTGTAAAAAACATCCTCTGTCGACCCTTTCTCCTCCTACCCTCAATCTTTCCCAGCATCAGAGTCTTTTCCAGTGAGTCAGCTCTATGTATCAGGTGGCCAAAGTATTGGACCTTCAGCTTCAGCATCAGTCCTGCCAATGAATATTCAGGGTGGATTTCCTTTAGGACTAACTAGTTTGATCTCCTTGTAGTCCAAGGGACTCTCAAGAGTCTTCTCCAGCTCCACAGTTTCAAAAGCATCAATTCTTTGGCTCTCAGCCTTTTTTATGGTCCAACTCTCACATCTGTACATGACTACTGGAAAAACCATAGCTCTGACTATACAATGGGTACTTACACAAAACAAAATAAAACTACAAAGCAAAACCCCAAACAAACAAAAACCCCAATGCATACTGAATGCTATACACAGAGACTCCTTGAAATCCTCTCCTCTCTCATAGGAGGCTTGTAATACCATAGGTAGCCAGATTCTCATTTATCCTTTATCTGGATGTACCAACAGTTAATTTATTCATTTGCCTACTGAAGGGGATCTTGATTGTTTCAAGTTTTGGCAATTATCAATAAGGCTGGTATAAATATCTATGTGCAAGTTTTTGTGTAGATATAGGTTTTAAAGTCCTTTGGGTAAATATTGAAGAATGTGATTATTGGATTGTATGGAAACAGTATTTTTTTTTTAATAGCCACACTGCCTTCTAAAGTGATCGTACCATTTTTATTCCCACCAGCAGTGATGGAGAGTTTCCTTGGTTTCACATTCTCACTAGCATTTCGTGTTGTCAGTATTCCAAATTTTGACCATTCTAGTAGTGTGCAGTGGTAACTTATTTTTGTTTGTTTGGGTGGGGGTTGGCTATGCTGCCTGGCTTGGGGAATTCTGGTTCACCGATTAGGAATCAAACCCTGATTCCAGCAGTGAAAGTGCCAAGTCCCAATCACTGGACCACAGGGAATTCCCCTCAGTTTTGTTTTAACTTATTTTCCCATGATGACATATGATGAGTATATTTTCATACACTTACTTGCCATCTGTATGTCTTTTTTTTGGATGAGGTATCTGTTAAGTTCTTTGGCTCATTTTAAAATTTGGTTGTTTGTTTTCTTATTGTTAAGGATCAAAAGCTATTTGTATATTTTGGACAACAGTCCTTTTTCAATTGTATCTTTAGCAAATGTTTTCTTCCAGTGTGTGGCTTGTCTTGCTATTCTCTTGACGTTTCTTTTTACAGAGCAGACATTTTTAAGTTTAATGAAACCCAGATTATCAATTATTGCTTAACAGATTGTGCTTTTGCTGTTGTTCCTAAAAAGTCATTGCCATGCTCAAGGTCATCTAAATTTTTGCCTATATTTTCTTCTATGAGTTTTCTAGTTTTGCCTTTTACTTTTAGGTTTAAAACAAGTTTTTAGTTAATTTTCCTGAAGGATGTAAGATTTGTATCTAGATTTTTTTTTTTTTCCAGTGCTTGGATGTCCAGTTTATTCCAGCACCATTTGTTGAAAAGACTATTTTGCTTCATCTATTTTTGTTCCTTTGACAGAGATTAGCTGACTATGTTAATGTCAGTGTATTTCTGAGCTCTCTATTCTGCTCCATGCACATTATCTTGATTACTGTAGCAGTGAGGTAAGTCTTCAGGTTGAGTAGTGTCAGTGCTCCTATTTTGTTCTTTGTCTTCAATATTGTGCTGGCTTTTCTGGGTCTTTTGTCCCTTTAGGTAAACTTTAGAATCAGTTTCTTTTTGTCAGCTCACTTCTTTTTTAATTGGAGGAAAACTACTTTACAATGTTGTGTTAGTTTCTTTCTGGAAGCATGAGGTCTTCTGCCAGCATTTAGTAGGTGTTCTGTGGGAGTTGTTCCACATGCAGAAGTATTTTTGATGTATTTGTGGGGAGGAAGAAGATCTCCATGTCTTACTCCTCCACCATCTTGAAAGTCTCCCCTAGAATCTGTTTGTTGATATGCACAAAGTAACTTGCTTAGATTTGATTGAAATTGCATTTAATCTATAGATCAATTTGGGCAGGACGGCATCATGACAATGCTGAGTTGTCATGCTATCCGTAAACATGGAATATCTCTCCATTTATTTCATTCTTTAATTTTGTTCATCAGAGTTTTGTAGTCTTCCTTATAATACATTTTGTACATATTTTGTTAGACTTATTCCTACTTCACTTTTGGGTGCTAATGTAGATCATATTGTTTCAAATTTCAAATTCCTTTGTTCATTGTTAATATATAGTAAAGAGATTGATTTTTGTATAGTGTTAACCTTGTATCCTGAAACTTTCCTGTAATCACTTAGTAATTCAGTAGTTCTTTTGTTAATTCTTTTAGGTTTTCTATATAGAGGATTATGTCATCTGAGTTCAAAAACAGTTTATTTATTCCTTTCCATTCTGTATTTCTTTTATTAGCATTTACTTTTTCTTATCTTACTGCATTAGCTTGGACTTCCAGTATGATGTTGAAAGGAGTGGTAAGAGGAGATATCTTTGTCTTGTCCTGATCTTAGTGAAATATTTTCTAGTTTCCAGAAGAAACTCATTGGGTTTATCAAGTTGAGAAAGTTCCGCTTCTATTCCTAGTTTACTGCAAGTTTTTATCATGAATGAGTGTTGGATTTTGCCAAGTGCCTTTTCTGAATCTGTTGATATGATCAAGTCATTTTTCTTCTTTGGCCTGATATTATGGGTTACATCAATCAATTTTCCAGTGCTGAACTAGTTTTGCATATCTGGGAGAAACTCCACTTAGTTGTGGTGTGTAATTCTCTTTTATATTGTTGGATTTGATTGCTAATATTTTGTAGAGGATTCTTGCATCTATGTTCATGAAAGTTGTTGGTCTGCCATTTTCCTTTCTCATGGTCTGGTTTTGGTATTAGAGTAATGCTGGCCTCAAAGTACGAGTTAAGTATTCCCTCTATTTCTATCTTCTGAAAGATGTTACAGGGAATTGGTGCAATTTTCTCCTTAAATTATTAGTAGAATTCAATGCCTGTATCTGAGCCCAGTGCTTTTAGTTTTGGAAGATTATTAATTATGACTCTGTTTCCTTAATTGCGATAGGGCTATACAGATTGTCTATTCTTTCTTGTGTGAGTTTTGGCAGATTGTGTCTTTCAAGGAACTGAAATCATCAAGATTGTCAAATCTATTGGAATAGAGTTGTTCATAGTGTTCCTTTATCTTTTTAATGTTCATGGAATCTGTAGTGACATCCTCTCTTTCACATATGATATTAGTACTTTTTTCTTAGTTAGCACAGGGAATTCTAATCGGTACTCCCTAATGGCCTATATGGGGAAAGAATATAAAAGAGAGTAGATATATGTATGTATATAACTGATTCACTTTGCTATATACCTGAAACTAAAACAACATTGTAAATCAACTATACTCCAATTGGAATTTTTAAAACCAATGCTACAGTTTATACCAAAGAATTTGATGAAGATCAAGTAAATATTGAGACTATGGATCAATAGAAGAGATGGAAATTTTAAAAAGTGCCTTTACTACTGATGAAGTTAATTGAAACATGTAGCCTTTCATCCACAGCTGAGTGGACTTGCTATTTCTTCCCTTCAGAATAGATCTTACCAACAATAATTGGCATAGCTAGAAAGTGCAGACCTTCTTTGCATGGGTGAGAACAGATGAGAATGCATGCTTTCTGCAAATGAGCAGACTTAACAAAAGAATCCAGAAGTGGCCAAGTTGTAATTCCATCTCCTAAACTTTCCTGTAGGATTAGTCATTTCTCTTTGCCTGGTAATGTATGAATGAGCGACATAGAGAAGCCGGAAATGTCAATTTAGCTGAAGTTGCCTCTGTAAAGTTTCAGAAAAACTGACAAAAAGTTTCCTACCTAACAATCCACATACAATACTTTATTATAGAAGTTGCATTTCAAATAAATGGATAACTCAATGAATGTATTAGTGTTCCTGGCTAACTTTTAAAAATACAGTTAAATTCTAAAACTTGGTACATTTCATAAAGACAGTTTGTTTTCTATGTATATTATATACTATAGTAAAAACTCTTTTAAGAAGTAT
>SJYQ01005652.1:462355-489269 GCA_006410935.1 Redunca redunca | reverse complement strand
GTTATAAAAATGAAAATTAAAGGAGTAATAGAGGACTTAAAAATTAAAAAAAAAAAGAATGATCATAAAAATAGTAAAAATATACCTAGATATTTTCTCTGGTGTTGTTGTGGGTAGTTTGGGGTCAGTTCATTTTTGGATAGTTCCTTGGTCTGGCTTATATTTCTCAAGATCTATAGGCCCCTTCCTATGTAGTCAGTACTAACTACACAGTTTTAATCTATTGCATCTGTCACTTCCAAGGCGGTTCCCTCTGTTTTAGCTTCTTCTGTTTGCTGGTCTCTTCAGTGTCTGATTTCTGCCCTGACACAAGGGGGCGGTGGTGGACACTTTTGTAGGCTTACTTGTTCAGTTGCGCTGTGGGGAGGGAGGGACCCTGCAAACAAATAACACTGGTGTGTGCTCTCAGTGTCTCAGCCACACTGGGCCTGCCCCTGCTCTCAGTGCATGTGCCCTCCCTGCCCACACTGCTCAGGCTCTAGGTTGCTCTGCTGGGAACTGTCCGAGGCCGGCCCTGGGCTGCATGCACCTCCCAGGTCTAAGCCACTCAGGTTCAGGCATTTGGGTAGTCCTCAGAGGCTGAGGGCTACTTCAGCCTGTGTTGGGCCTGCGTTTTGTGCCCTTCCCAGGTCCGAGCAGCTCAGGTGCTGAGGTGTTTGGCGAGTGCGGTCGCTGCGACTTATCACCTCCCCTGTCCCTGCCGCTTGGTTTTCTGGGTGTACAACTGGCGCACCTTCGCAGGCAGATGTCCAGAGCCCCTAGAAGTCTTAGTTAGCAAAGAAGCCTGCTTGCAGTTTGGTAGATAATGTCTCTCTGGGGCTGCGATTGCCCTCTTCTGGCTCTGGCTGTCTGTCACTGGAGGGGGATGGTCTACAGCCGGCTAGTTCTGTTCAGTTCTTTGTTCTGTGTTCGGGCCTGGTGGTGTCTTAGGGCTTTTCACGTGGTAGCTATCCTGCAGTCTGGTTTGCTAGCCCAAGTTAATTCGCTCAGATTGCCCTCGGGGCATTCAGGCCCAGTCCTTACTCTAAGCAATGCAGCCCGCACCTCCCTGCCCAGCCCCCACTTGCTAGTGGCAGATGCAGGCGTCTGTGCTGCTTCTCCGCTGGGGGAGTTACTGTTGGGCTCAGAATCTGTGGGTTTTTATTATTTATTTATTTTTCCTCCCTGTTATGTTGCCCCCTGTGCTTCCAAGGCTCATCACAGACTCGGCAGAGAGAGTGTTTCCAGGTGTTTGGAAATTTCTCTCTTTTTAAGACTCCCTTCCCAGGATGGAGCTCCATCCCTCCCTCTTTTGTCTCTTTTTTTGTCTTTTATATTTTTTTCTACCTCCTTTTGAAGACAATGGGCTGCTTTTCTGGGTGCCTGATGTCCTCTGCCAGCATTCAGAAGTTGTTTTGTGGAATTTACTCAGAGCTTAAATGTTCTTTTGATGAATTTGTTGGGGAGAAAGTGGTCTCCCCATCCTATTCCTCCGCCATCTTAGGACTGCCCTGTTGTCAGATAATTTAAGCATCTCTGTCATCTCAGTGTTGGTTTCTATTGATTTTGTTTGTTTTTTTTGTTTGTTTCATTTAAGTAGAGATTTTCTTGGTTCTTTGATCAGTGACATTCAGGTAAAATTTAGAGACTTGGGGTATTATGTTTTGAGAACTGGATCTTGTTTAAACTTCATTTGTAGCAGGATTTATTTGACACTATTTTGACAGGGAAATTTACTGCTCCATTACTGCCAGGTTCAGGCATTTGGGCAGTCCTCAGAGGCTGAGGGCTACTTCAGCCTGTGTTGGGCCTGCGTTTTGTGCCCTTCCCAGGTCCGAGCAGCTCAGGTGCTGAGGTGTTTGGTGAGTGCGGTCGCTGCGACTTATCGCCTCCCCTGTCCTCTATCACCAGGTGAAAGTAGAAGTGGGGTTTACTGCCCCATTTTGTGTGTGTGTGTGTGTGCGCGTGCACATGCACACTTTCACTCAACCGTTTCTGACTCTTTGCAATCCCATGGACTGTAGCCCACCAGGCTCCTCTGTCCATGGAATTTTCCAGGCAAGAATATTGGAGAGGGTTGCCATTTCCTACTCCAGGGGAATCTTCCTGATCCAGGGATTGAATCTGGGTCTCTTACGTCTCCTACACTGGCAGGCAGATTCTTTACCAATAGCACCACCTGGGAAGCACCTATTACTGGAGTAGAAATCCATATTTTTCACTTGCCCTTCAATTACACTGAGGGAGGGGATCATCTCATTACTGTTCTGTAATGTTAGATGGGGAGCTCTAACCTTATGTAAGTTAGATAGTGAGCTCAACTTCCATTGATACCTACATGGCTGGGAGGGATAGGAGCACCTCATTAACACTTCCTGACACCATGGATTGGGACTTGGCTTTATTACGTTGGGGCAGTTCTGTAAGTTCTGACTGTACAGTCCAACTCTGACTATTGGGAAAAACCTTTTTACTGCCAGATAGCTGTGGAATTCCATGTTTCCCAAGAGATCTTTATTGATATTGCACAAAGGGCAGCACAGTCATTTTTTTCTTTTTTGGATATGATTTAAAGTCCTAGCTCCTTACTGAGCCTTTTCTGACACCACACCCACTGGAAGGTTGGGAGATTGGAAAGCCTTGTTAGGACCTGGCAAGAATGGAAGTCTAGACTTCCCACTTGGCTAGTGGCATTTGTGGAATGAGTGGGGCTACAATTTTATCTCTGTTTTTTTCCTGGAGAGAAATGGTTATATCCTAAAAGTTTTCCTTCTTGCAAGGTTGTTCTTTTCCTGAGTTTTGGCTAAAGAGAGGTTTGTCTGGAGTATCTGCAATAATAAGAAATGCAGGAAACTCACCACTGTGTCATTCCCTTGGTCCTGAGCAATCTTTTTGCTCTGCCTTCTTCTGACAAAGGCTTTCAGAGGCTTCCTCTAAAAAAAAAAAAAAAAAAAAAAAAATTAGCATCCCAAGATTTTTAGTTGTATTTAGCAAAGGAATAGGGAAAAGTGTTTACTCCATCTTCATGGATGCAGCATTCCCCTTCATTCTGTTTTAACTAAGTAATAGGTAGAATATCATTCCTCAAATATATACACATCCCGATCTCAGGAACCTATGAATAGATTACCTTACATGAGATAAGAGACTATCCAAATGTGACTACATTAAGGATCTAAAAGAGGGAGGTTATCCTGGATTATCTGCGTGGACCCAAACCAATCAAATGGGTACTTTGGAGTATTTTTTCCATTTCTAGTCTGAGAGAGATATAATGGCAGGACCATCAGAGAGATGCAATGTTGCTGTCTTTTGAAGATGGATGACGGGTTGGTGGTGGTTTCTAGAAATTGGCAAGGAAATTAATTCTCTAGAGCCTTCAGAAAGGAACATAACCCTAATAACCTTTTGGTTTTGGCCAAGTGAGACCTGGGTTGATCGCTAACCTACAGAACTTTAAATTTGTATCCACTTTAAATTTAATTTTAAATTTAGTCTAGAACTTTAAATTTAGTCCACTAAATTTTTGGTAATTAGTTATAGCATTAATAAACAACAGTAGTGTAGTATTCCTATAAAGCAATAAACTAAAACTTTATCTGAAAGTATAATGAAGACTGATAATTTAATTTCAATCTGAATAAAAATATATGGAGATACAAATTACCTTGTGAGTTATCATTGCTTATTTTCTGAAAACAGCACATTTTTGGATTCCAAAATGAGATAATATATGTATATTTTGCATGTGCTTGGTTCCTAAAAGACATTCAGTAAGTAACTATTAAAGTTGTTGTGAATACTGGAGGAATACAAATAGTGATGGCAAAATGTCATTGATAAATCTTTAGAATGTACAAACCAGCTAATATAATATTTGAATTATGTTACCATTGTATCATATTTGTATTTTACAGTTAGTGAAGGCAGTTCTCTAATGGATATTGAAAATGTAATTCTGGCTAAAGTTCGTGATGAAGAAGAAGACAACTCAGATGCAGTATTTAAATCTGATAAGTTTCAGCAGGACTTATTTTTTATGGAACGAGTTATAATGGAAAATATATTTCAGCCAAAACTTGCAGCTTATCGTCAGCTTCCTGTTTTAAAAGGTATTTAACACATTATATACTAAAACATCTTTTTAAAACAAAGTGTTGTTTTGAAATAAAGATTTTATACTTTTAAAAAGATGTTTAAATATCATTTTTAGACAAGCTCAAGTAATTAAAAAAATCAAATGGTATTATTATTTCTAAATGCAATCTTTAAACTGAGTTATCACTTATCAGTGAGACAGAAATGGCAGCCGACTCCGGTAATTCTTTCCTGGAAAACATGGACAGAGGAGCCTGGTGGGTTTCAGTTCATGGGGTTGCAAGGCATCAGATCTGACTGAAGTGACTTAGCACATACACACACATCACTTATCAGAAGACATTTTTATATAGTTTCCAGCACTAAAAGTGAATAGCAGGAGAGTCCAGACCAGAAGCCCAAAGAGACAGTCCCTTAGATTCAAGACCTCGTAAGCTCTTTCCTCTCTGTTGTTCCAGTATTGAATTATTCTCTCATAGTCAAACACCCCTTTCCATTGCCATTGATACATTCTAGGTTCTAGCTTTTATTACCTCTCCCTAATTTTATTACACAGGCATTCTTCCTGTTCTTATGGCTACAATATTTTTAAGGATTTGAAAGATTACTTAATTCAACTTTTCAATTTTTGAATGAATGAAATGAAGTTTATAGAAACGTTCTAAAGTTCACTTCAGTCACTCAGTCTTGTCTGACTCTTTGTGACCTCATGAATCACAGCACACCANCTTTCTTCACAGTCCAACTCTCACATCCATACATGACTACTGGAAAAACCATAGCCTTGACTAGACAGACCTTTGTTGGCAAAGTAATGTCTCTGCTTTTTAATATGCTATCTAGGGTGGTCATAACTTTCCTTCCAAGGAGTAAGCGTCTTTTAATTTCATGGCTGCAGTCACCATCTGCAGTGATTTTGGAGCCCCCCAAAATAAAGTCTGACACTGTTTCCACTGTTTCCCCATCTATTTTCCATGAATTGATGGGACCAGATGCCATGATCTTCATTTTCTGTATATTGAGATTTATGCCAACTTTTTCACTCTCCTCTTTCACTTTCATCAAGAGGCTCTTTAGTTCCTCTTCACTTTCTGCCATAAGGGTGGTGTCATCTGCATATCTGAGGTTATTGATATTTCTCCCGGCAATCTTGATTCCAGCTTGTGCTTCCTCCATCCCAGGACCATATCACTGATCATTTAAAAAAGAAAAAATAGTAGTTCTGCTTTTAGTTAGGAGGTAAATAATTATAAGACCATAGGAGAGGACAGAGGTATTGCAGTTTTGCTCATATGATGACATCCAGATAAGAGTTCAAAGAGGCTGCTGCTGCTGCTGCTAAGTTGCTTCAGTCCTCTCCAACCCTGTGCGACCACATAGACGGCAGCCCACCAGGCTCCTCTGTCCCTGGGCTTTTCCAGGCAAGAACACTGGAGTGGGTTGCCATTTTCCTACTCCAATGCATGAAAGTGAAAAGTGAAAGTGAAGTCGCTCAGTCATGTCCGACTCTTTGCAACCCCATGGACTACAGCCTACCAGGCTCCTCTGTCCATGGGATTTTTCCAGGCAAGAGTAATGGAGTGGGGTGCCATTGCCTTCTCCATCAAAGAGTCTGAGGTGACTGTAATTGGAATAATCAGATATTAGGAAGTTATGTAGAGAAAAAAAAACTCCATAAATCTATCATTTAGTCTTTGGCTGAAACATAAGCTGTGTATGTTAGACTAAAACTCCAGAAGGCAAGGAAAGAACAACTACCAGGAAGCTCTAAGTGAAAAAGTCTTCAGAGTTCACACAGGGCTGCAACACATTTGATTTCTGACTGGCCAGAAGGGTAGAAATAGGGCATTCAGTAAATATCCAGAATGGCCATATCTTAAGAGTAGAGCTAGAATAACCCAGGAATGAGGACTAGTCTAGACCCTCATCCCCACCAATAAACTTTTTAGCTCATTTAAAACATTTTATTTGTAAAAGCTAATTTTAAAAATCAAGCTAATCTGAAAGTAAGTTAACTGCTCAACAAAACAAACTTCAATACAGTATTGTATGGAAGAAAACACAATGCAGACATTCAGTGCTGTAACATTTATAATGCACAGCACCCAATAAAAATTTACTAGCTGTGTCAATAAGCAGGAAAATGTGAGCTAAAGCTAAAAGACTCAGTCAATAGAAACAGATAAAAAGGTGACTGAGATGGTAAAAGATAAGAACTTTAAAAAAGCTATCATACTCAGAATAGTCAAGACCATATTGAAGAAGAAGAAAAAGTTGGAGGACTGACATTATCCAACTTCAAGAGTTACTGTTAAGTTACAGTTGTTAAGATAGTGTGGTATTGGTGAAAGAACAGACACATAGATCAATGGAACAGAATAAAGAGCCCAGAAATAGATCCACGTAATTATAGTCAACTGATCTTTGACCAAAGAGGAATGGCAATATAATGGAAAGAAAAGAGATAGTCTTTTCAACAAATGATACTGGAACATCAGGATATTTATGGGCAAAATAAATAATCTAGATACAGACCTTATACCCTTCACAAAAATTAATTCAAAATGGGTCATAAACTTCAATGAAATATGAGAAACTATAACATTTCTAGAAGACAACATAGGAAAAAATTTGGATAACCTTGGGTATGGTGATGATTTTTTAGATTTGACACCAAAGGCACAATCTATTAAAAGAAATAATTGATAAGTTGGACTTCATTAAAATTAAAAATCTGCTCTGTGAAAGACATTGTTAAGAGAATGAGAAGTCAAGTCACTGACTAGAAAAAATATATGCAAAATACATGCCTGATAAAGAACTCATCCAAAATTTACANGCCTGATAAAGAACTCATCCAAAATATACAAGTATCCCTTAAAACTCAATAATAAAGAAACAAATAACATAACTTAAAAACAGACAAAAGACCTAATAGACACCTCATAAAGAGATATACAAATGGCAAATAAGTTTAAGAAGATGTTCATCATTATATGTCGTTAAGGAATTTCAAATTAAAACATCAATGAAATACTGCCATACAACTATTGAATAGCTAAAATCCAAAACATTGATACCACCAAATGCTGGCTAAGATGTGGAGCAACAAGAACACTTATTCAGTATTGGTGGGAATGCACAATAGTTTAGCTACTTTGGAATATAGTTTGGCAGTTTCTTACAAAACTAAGCATATTGTAATCATATGGTCCATAATTGTACTCCTTGGTATTAACCCAAAGGAGGTGAATACTTATTTCCACACAAAAATCTGCACACAGGTGTTTATTGAAACTTTATTCATAACTTCCATAACTTGGAAGCAAACAAGATTCAGAAGGTGAATGAATGAAAAAATTGTGGTAAATCTGGACAATAGAATATTATTCAGCACTAAAAAGAAATGAATTGTCAAGCCATGAACAGACACAGACAAAATCTAAATGCATATTACTAAGTGAAGGAAGCCTATCTGAAAATGCTACATATGCTGTCACTCCAACTATATGACATTCTGCAAAGGGCAAAAGTTTGGAGACAGTAAAAAGATCAGACGTTTCCAGGGATTAGAGGTTGGGAGAAATGAATAGGCAGAGTATGTAAGATTTTTAGAGCAATAAAACTATTCTGCATAATACTTAGTGGTGGGTACATTTCATTGTACACTCATCCAAATTCATAGCATGTACAACACCAAGAGTAAATCCTAAAGTGAACTATATAGATTTTGAGTGATAATAATTTGTCACTGGGAGTTCACTTATTGTAACACTGTACCACTGGTGCAGGCTGTTGATCTGGAAAAGGCTATGTGTAAATCCGGGTGTGAGTATATTGGAACTCTTCATTTTGAGTTCAGTTTTGCTATGAAACTAAACCTACTCTAAAAAATAAAGTCTGTTAAAGTAAGTTCTAAAAATATGCTTAAAGATTTAAAGGAAAAAATAAGAATACAATGATGATAGTAATGAAAGCTACATATAGGACCAAATGGAACTTCTACAGATGAAATACAATACATAGTACTTGCAATGAAAAAATTTACTGCTTGGGTTTGACAGAATACTAAAAGACAAGCAAGAGGAACATTCCAAATTAAAGTACAGAAACAAGTCTAAAAAAATAGAACTTCAGTGACCTGTGTCCCAAGGTCATGTGGTTTAATATATATGTAATTAGAATTGTAGTAGTAGAATAAAAAGGAAGCACAGAAAGATATTTGAAGGAAGAACTGCTAGAAATTTTATATATTTGAAAAAACTTTAAATCAATAATTATAAGAAGTTCAATGAAACCCAAGCAAGATAAACACAATGAAAAGCACACTGAGGCATATTATAAGTACTATATAAAAAAAATTAAAAGTTGCCAGAAAAAAATTCATTACATACAGGGGAGAAATTAATAGTGCCCTTATTTCTATATCAGAAGCCAGAAAACAATGCAGTGTTATTTTTACTGTGCTAAAAATTGTATATCTGGAGAAAATATCCTTCAAAAATCAAGGTGAAATAAAAATATGTTCAGACAAACAAAAGCTGAGAGAATTCATTGTCAGCAGACCAGCATTGCAAAAAAAGTTAAAGGAAGTTCTTCAGGCTGATAGAAAATAATAACAGAAATTAGAATTTACAGAAAAGAATGGAGAGTGCTAGAATTTGAAAATGTGAATAAAAGTAAGAGACATTTCCCACCATTTGAAATTTCTTTAAAGATCATGAAGTCAACAATATTATTCTATGTTTTATATGGTAAAGCAAAGGACATGGAATAACTAAGTCAATTTTGTAGCAGAAGAATGAAGTTGAAGGACTTAACCCTACTATATTACAGGTTACTGACTATAAAGATACAGTAATCAAAGCAGCTGAGTATTTGTCTAAGGGTAGACATATAGATAATTGAAACAGACTAGTGAGTTCAGAAATAAACATGTATGGTTAACTGACTTTTAACAAACATGTCAAGGCAATTCAATAGAGAGAAGTTGATCTTTTAAAACAGTGCTGAAAGAACCGGATATCCTTATGGGGAGAAAAATGAGCTTTAATCCTCACCTCCTATTAAATGTATAAGTCAGAATGGACCATAGATTTAAATGTGAAAATTAAAACTATAAAGTTCTAGGAGAAGATAAAAGAAAAAAATATTTGTGATTTTAGCACAAGAAAAGATCCACTTAATACACAAAAATCCCAAGTGCGGGTGAGTTCATTTGTGTCCAACTCTTTGTGACCCCATGGGTGGTAGCCCACCAGGCTTCTCTGTCCATGGAATTCTCCAGGCAAGAATAATGGAGTGGATTGTCATTCCCTTCTCCAGGAGATCTTTCAACCCAGGGGTCAAACCTGCATCTCCTGCATTGGAAGGCAGATTATTTACCACTGAGCCACCTGGGAGGCCCCCAAATCTCAAGGCATAAAAGAAAAAAATCAATAAGACTTTTGCAAGAGTTAAAATATCTGCTCTTTGAATAACACTGCTAACAGTAGGGAAAAAAAATGCAGGGAAGCATGCAAGCAACAGACTAGAAGAATATGTTTGCAATGTATCCATCTGACTAGACTTAGACAACACACATTTACTAGAGACAATTCTAGAGACAGAAAATCCAAGATCAGGGTGCCAGCAGGGTTGGTTTCCTCTGAGGCCTCTGTCTTTGGCTTACAGGTGTTCACCCTCTTGCTGCCTCTTTACATGGTCTTTTCTCTGTGTGTGTTCATCCCTTGTCTCTCTTGGTATATCTAAATTTCCTCTTCTTATAAGGATATCAATCAATGGATTGGGACCCTCTCTAATGGTCTAATTTTAATGTAATCACCACTTCAAAGTCCTTTCTCAAAATATTGTTACATTCTGACATACTACATTCTTGTGTGTGCTCTGTGTATCACACAGACTTGTGTCACACAGACTGTGTGTCACACAGTCTTGTGCAATTCTTTGCCACCCTATGGACTGAAGCCCTACAGATCTCTCTGTCCATGGAATTTCCCAGTCATCACCAGCTTAACCACGTGGTGACTGGAATGGGTAGCCACTCCCTTCTCCAGAGGATCTTCCTGACTCTGGGATCAAACCTGTGTCTCCTGCATCATAGGTGGATTCTTTACCTCTGAGTCATTATGACTTCAATATATGAATTTTGGAGCGAAACAATTCATCCCATAACATAAAGTCATCTTATAAATTCTCACTTAATCTATATAAGCAGTAAAGTTCTAGGTCAGGTGTTTCTAAATTGAAACACCAAAAAACAAAGTCACAGCCCCTTAACCTATTCCTAGACTTGAGCCAGTTTATAGAACCAGACTGTCTTGAATGAAGTGGAGACTGGGTCACTTTGAGAACGATTCACGCTACGTTGCCAAGAGTGTGTACTGTTAATACTTATCCCAGCTTTCTCCATAAAGATCTATAGCATTTTATTAGAAGGACTGTACATTGTGGATAAGGAAATCATCAGAAATTTCACGGATTACTGAACACTGGCTCTGAGTTCACATTAACAGGGAGACCCAAAACATCACTGGGGTCCACTAGGACTTAAAATCAGGTGATCAACAGAATTTTAGTTCAGGTTCATCTCACAGTGTGTCCACCCATCATCCTGCAGTTATTTTCCCTGTTCCAGAATGTATACTTGAAATAGAAATATTTAGAAACTGGCAGAATCCCCCATGTGATCCTTGGCTTGTGGAATGAGAGCTAATTTGAGAGGAAAGGGCGAAGTGGAAGTCACTAGAGCTGTCTATACCTATGAAAATAGTAAACCATATAGCTACTTTTCTGGAGGGATCTCAGAGATTAATACCACCATTAAGGACTTGAAATATGCAAGAATGTTGACTCCCACCGTTCAACTCATCTATCTGGCTTACACAGAAAACACATGACTCTTAGAGAGTAACAGTGGATTATTGTAAGCTTAACCAGGTGGTGACTCCAGCTGCAGCTGGTGTTTCAGTTAGAGTCTCATTGCCTGAGCAAACTAACACTACTTGTGATACATAGTGTGTAGCTGCTGATGCTTTTTCCCTTTCGTACCTGTTGGGAAAACCAAAGCTATTTGCTCTCAGCTGGCCAGGTCAGCAGTACACCTTCACTGTTCTGCTTTATGTCATAATTTAGTCTGCAGCAAGCTTTCCCTTCAGCAAGACATCACACTGGTCCATTACACTGATGGTATCATGTTGATTGGACCTAGTGAACAAGAAGTAAACTTACTGGCAAAACATTTGCATGTCGGAGGGTGAGAAAGAAATCTGACAGAATTTCAGGGGCCTTCCACCTCAGTGAAATTTCCAAGGGTCCAGTAGAATATGTCAAGATATACCTTCTAAGGTAAAAGATATGCAGTTGCATCTGAGTCCTCTGCAATGAAAAAAAAAAAGAGAGAGAGAGACAGACAGACATATTCCTAGTGGACCTCTTTACTTTCGTTGGCGGTGGTGTAGTCACTAAGTTGTGTTCGACTATTTGCAACCCCACGGATTGTAGCCCACCAGGCTCTTCTGTGCATGGGATTTCCCAGGCAAGAATACGGGATTTCCCAGGCAAGAATACTGAAGGAAATGGGTTGGCATTTCCTTCTCCAGGGCATCTTCCTGACCCAGGGATTGAACCTGGGTCTCCTGCATTGCAGGCGGATTTCTTACTGACTGAGCCACAAGGGAAGCTGTCTTTGCATTTTAGAGGCAACACATTCCGCATTTGGGTGTTATTCTGGTTCATTTACTCAGTGATCTGAAAAGCCAACAGCTTTGAGTGGGTCTCAGAACAACAGAAGGTTCTGCAGCAGGTTCAAGCTGCTGTTCTAGGTGCCCTTGGGCATTATGACCTAGCAGATCCAGTTGTGTCTGAAGCATCAGTGGTAGATAGAGCTATTCTTTGGAAACTTTAGCAGATGGGTGTAGAGCACCATGATCTTCTTCTCGTTTGATTTAATTTTAGAACCAGAACCTGAAGAGCCTGGAGACTTTTTAGTAGATGGAAAACTTGAAGTGGTCGAAGAAGAGGCTAAGAAGGAAGAGGAAGAAGATTTAGAAATAAGTTCAGAACAATCAACAATACCAGCCAATTTGGAACGACTCTGGTCCTTTTCCTGTGACCTAACCAAAGGCCTTAATGTGAGCAGCCTTGCCTGGAATAAAGCAAATCCAGTAAGTTATCAAACGTTTTAATAATTCTGTCTCTAGCTTTTAAGGGCACTTACCAAGTATAACACTAATGATTTTCTTTTCTCATCTGTTAGGCAAGAGATTTAAATTGACATAACATCTAGTTTTAAAATTCCTCTGAAAACAAGTTTATATTTTAAAAAGGGGGAAATGCAACAGCTAGAAAACAATGTTTTTTCTTCTTTAATATGAAAATGTCACCATTTTTATTTTAAGAGATGCCCTTGGAACATGGCTGAATCTCTTTCAGATGTTGAGAAGTGAACAAGAAAATAATATATATTTATTTAGCTTAACATGTTAACCAAATTCATGCACCCAAATTTGCATTCTCTTTAAAGAAACCATATTTGGAAGTATGTACTTAATCCAAGAGTCAGACATGACTTAGCGACTAAATAACAACAATAACAGCTTAATCTAGTGACCCTGTAAAAGTGAAAAATAATTTTGAGATTCCTTAAGAAACTAATACTACAGTGGATACTTAAATAGCATCTACTATGTACCAGGCACTATTGTAACATTTTACTTGTAGTATCACAAATCTATGAATAAGGTACTATTTTCCTCATTATGTTGCACTGAAGCACAGAAAGGATAACTTGCCCAAAGTTATATAACCAGTAGTGAAATAGAATTCAAACCGAGACATCTAGCTCCAGAGTTCTTGCTTTTACTGAAAATGAAGTGAAAGTTGGTCAGTTTTGTCCGACTCTTTGTGACCCTATGAACTATACAGTCCATGGAATTCTCTAGGCCAGAATACTGGAGTGGGTAGCCTTTCCCTTCTCCAGGGGATCTTCCCAACCTAGGGATCGAACCCAGGTCTCCCGCATTACAGGCGGATTCTTTACCAACTGAGCCACAGTGAAGCCCAAGAATACTGGAGTGGGTAGCTTATACCTTCTCCAGGGGATCTTCCAGACCCAGGAATCAAACTAGGGTCTTCTGCATTGCAGGTGGATTCTTTACCAACTGAGCTATTAGGGATGCCCTTTAGTACTGCTCTGTTAAAAATCATCTTGAGGAAAATTAGATGAATCATCAAGCTGGGAAATGGTATTTTTTCTTGTAAAAAAAAAAAAAAGGATGATTATAGAGTAATGAGAGTTATTTTTTCCTGAGATTTATAAACTGGTTCTGAAGACATGATTCTCAACTAGTCCTTCCAAAATAACTTTTTTTTTTGGTCCTTTTTGAGAAATATTTATTTATTTTGGCCTCACTGGGTGCTAGTTGCAGCATCTTTTTCTTGTTTGTTGTTTGGCTCAGGCTGTGTTGTCCCACAATGTATGGAATTACAGTTCTCAACCAGGGATTGAACCCATATACTCTGCATTGGGAAGTGGACCCCCAGCCACTGGACTACCAGGGAGGTCCCTGATGTATGTTTAAAGTCATCAGAACTAATTTGTTTAAACTGTATTGTTTTATGCATGTTTTAAGAATTAGCGTTGTTTTATCGCTATACCTTATAAGGTACTGTGTGCAAACATGATAGTTGTTATGAATATTAAAAACCTATAATCAACCTGAAACTAACAAAATATTATAAATCAACTCATTTTTAAATGAAAATAAAACTATAATTATTTTTGTTTAAACCTCAGATATGCAGATGACATCACCCTTATGGCAGAAAGTGAAGGGGAACTAAAGAGCCTCTTGATGAAAGTGAAAGAGGAGAGTAGAAAAGTTGGCTTAAAGCTCAACACTCAGAAAACTAAGATCATGGCATCTGGTCCCATCACTTCATGGAAAATAGATGGGGAAACAGTGGAAATAGTGGCAGACTTTATTTTTGGGGGGCTCCAAAATCACTGCAGATGGTGACTGCAGCCATGAAATTAAAAGACACTTATTCCTTGGAAGGAAAGTTATGACCAACCTAGATAGTATATTCAAAAGCAGAGACATTACTTTGCTGGCTAAGGTCCATCTAGTCAAGGCTATGGTTTTTCCCGTGGTCATGTATGGATGTGAGAGTTGGACTGTGAAGAAAGCTAAGCGCTGAAGAATGGATGCTTTTGAACTGTGGTGTTGGAGAAGACTCTTGAGAGTCCCTTGGACTGCAAGNAGTTCTGGGTGTTCATTGGAAGGACTGATGCTGAAGCTGAAACTCCAATATTTTGGCCACCTCATGTGAAGAGTTGACTCACTGGAAAAGACCCTGATGCTGGGAGGGATTGGGGCAGGAGGAGAAGGAGATGACAGAGGATGAGATGGCTGGATGGCATCATCGACCTGATGGACATGAGTTTGGGTAAACTCCGGGAATTGGTGATGGACAGAGAGGCCTGGCGTGCTATAGTCCATGGGGTTGCAAAGAGTCAGACATGACTGAGCGACTGAACTGGACTGAAATAACACGTTACTTAAATTATGTGTATTATTTTGAATAAGATAAAATACTTTTAGTGTGGATTTGTCTTTATAAAACTATATTAGGGAATATCTTGTAGATAAGTGAAATTTAATAAATTAATAATAACTGGGTAATAAAGACAGATGAATTATTTTAAGAAACTCAATATACTCACAGCTAAAAATTAATATATTGCTATTTAGAATAAAGTTAATTGTGAATGAAGCTAAAAATATGACAGATGGCATCCATCATATTTATTAATTAATTCTGTAAATATTTGTTGAGTATTTACTCTGTGCAGAAACTCTGTTAAAGCACTGGCGATACAGTAGTAATTTAGTCACATGTAGGCCCTAGCCATGCACTAGTTTCCTATGTGCTTTAATAAGGAAAAATAATACCATGGGAACACATAAGAGAGGGTTGTGAATGCTTCTTAGAAGAATTGACATCTATGATGAGTCTGAAAGAGGTGAATAAGAGTTTGTCAATGTCAAGGGTAGTAATGAAGAGTATTGTAAGACAGAGAGAACTGTGGAGACATGACATTGATTGGGAGGTAGGATGGTGGCAGGACTGTCTTTGTATTCTTTCTGATTACAAAGAAAAGTCTGGGTTTGTTTGATAATTAAACTTTTGTGCATATGTACTTATACAGTTGACCTTGAACAAAAGGGGACTTGGGGTCCCAACCTTTTATGCAGTTAAAAATCTAAGTGTAACTTTTGACTACCCCAAAACTTAACTACTAATAGCCTACTGTCGACTGAAAGTATTACCAAACATAAACGGTCAGTGAACACGTTTTATGTGTTATATGTATTATAAACTGTAATTTTACAATAAAGCAAGCTAGGGGAAAAAGAATATTATTAAGAAAAATAATAAAAAAGAGAAAATACACTTATAGTCAGTTCAGTAGTGTCTGACTCTTTGTAACACCATGGACTGCAGCATGCCAGGCTTTCCTGTCCATCAGCAACTCCTGGAGCTTGCTCAAACTCATGTCCAGTGAGTTGGTGATGCCATCCAACCATCTCATCCTCTGTCATCCCCGTCTCTTCCTGCCTTCAATCTTTCCCAGCATCAGGGTCTTTTCCAATGAGCCAGTTCTTCACATCAGGTGGCCAAAGTATTGGAGTTACAGCTTCAGCATCAGTCCTTCCAATGAATATTTAGGACTGATTTCCTTTAGGATTGACTGATTGGATCTCCTTGTAATCCAACACCAAAGTTCAAAAAGATCAGAAGATCAATTCTTCAGGGCTCAGCTCTCTTTCTAGTCCAACTCTCACACCCATACGCGACTACTTAAAAAAACCTTAGCTTTGGCTAGACAGACCTTTGTTGGCAAAGTAATGTCTCTGCTTTTTAATATGCTGTCTAGGTTGGTCATAACTTTTCTTCCAAGGAGCAAACGTCCTTTAATTTCATGGCTGCAGTCACCATTTGCAGTGGTTTTGGAGCCCAAGAAAATAAAGTCTGTCACTGTTTCCATTGTTTCCCTATCTGTTTGCCATGAAGTGATAAGCCTGGATGCCATGACCTTAGTTTTCTGAATGTTGAGTTTTAAGCCAACTTTTTCACTCTCCTCTTTCACTTTCATCAAGAGGCTCTTTAGTTCTTCGTTTTCTGCCATAAGAGTGGTGTCATCTGTGTATCTGAATTTATTGATATTTCTCCCAGCAGTGTTGATTTCAGCTTGTGCTTCACCCAGCCAAGCATTTTTCATGATGTACTCCAAATATAAGTTAAATAAGCAGGGTGACAATATACTCCTTTCCCAATTTGGAACCAGTCCGTTGTTCCATGTCCAGTTCTAACTGTTGCTTCTTGACCTGCATACAGATTTCTCAGGAGGCAGATAAGGTGGTCTGGTATTCCCATCTCTTTAAGTATTTTCAACAGTTTGTTGTGATCCACATCGTAATAGGCTTTGGCATAGTCCATAAAGCAGAAGTAGATGTTTTTCTGGAACTCTCTTGCTTTTTCTATGATCAAGAGATCAATGGATCAACATTTATAGTACTGTACTGTATTTAGCAACACTGTTAAGTGTATGTCATCCATTTAACAGATGAATTGTCTGTCATTGCCTATATCAGTATTGTCTCAGATGATGCAAAATACTGTAGATGTTACATGTGTTACTTAGACATCAAAAATAAAAAGATAGTGTGAAAAATGCATATTTTTTAAAAGTATAGTGATTTATATATTGATGACAAAGAAGCAGCAATATGAATGCTTTGTGGTAGCCTAGTGTAATTGATATTATTGTTTCATGATAGCCTAGACTATACACTAATGAATGAATTGTTATAAAATTTCAATGGCATACAGTATTATAGTCATATTCATAATGCTGTATTGGAAACATTGTTACCCTAAAAAAAAGCTACTTACCTGTGATGATAGGCTGATATGCAGTTCTTCAATTATGAGAGTGAGGCATACTGTATGGTAATATATAATTCTTTGAAAGCAAAGTTATAAAACAGTAATAAAATGAATACATTATTAATTTTATATTAAATGTTCACTTATGCCTATCAAAGGAGTAGACTATTATCTACATACATTTTATACATTCATGAAAAATCCTTTTCTAAATGTTTTGGATTTCTAGGCTATGCAGTTTTTCTGTGAATTTTTTCAAATGATTACAAATCTCCAAAAAAGTTTCAATATATTAGTTTAAAAGAATCCATTTATAAGTAGACCTACACAGTTCAAACTCATTGTTCAAGGGTCAATTATAAAAGCATTTCTGGAAATGAACTGCTGTATTAATCAACTGAAGCTGCCATAACAAAACACCATAGATTGAGTGGCTTAAACAACGGAAATTTATTTCTTACAGTTCTGGAGGCTGATTCATTTTCAGGGTAAGGCTCTCTTTCAGGCTTGACTGTATCCTCACATGGTGGAGAGAAAGGGCTCTTAGGTTTCTTCCTCTTTTTGTAAGGAACCCAATCCTATCGAATGAGGACCCCACACTCCTGGACTCGTTTAACCTTAATAACCTCCTAAATGTGCTATTTTCAAATATATTCACGTATTATTAGGGGTTAGGACTTCCTCGAATGACTTTTAGGAGAGGAGACACAATTCAGTCCATAGCACCTCACTTTAAGTTTAAATGTCTTCTATTTTACATTTGAAAAATTTAGGTCATCCTTAAAAACCCATAAGAGACTATAATGTCATAATACAATTTTTTGAAGATTATCTCAATATGTAAAAGAGCTTGTTAGCAATTGGTTCTTTTTGAGTACTTATTATTCAGTCTGAACATGTGATTATTGTTGTGATTTTGCTTAGGAAGATGGAAATGTAGAGTGAAAACAGATGGCATATGGTGTTTTTTTAACCTTAATTAAAATATCATCACTCTTCTTAACACAGTTCATTAATATACATCTTCATACATTTGCCAATATTTTTATGCTATCCTCTCTTAGTTTGAATTTTTCTGGTTTTCAGGACCTTTTGGCTGTTGGCTATGGACACTTTGGATTTAAGGAGCAAAAAAGAGGATTGGCCTGCTGTTGGTCAATAAAGAACCCCATGGTAACTTGAGCAGGAATAAGATCTATTTTTATTTAATTAAATGTTGACATAATTCTCGTTAAGTAGTAGATAGCTGTATTTGATAATTAAGCAAAGTCAAGGAAGTTTTATCATGCAAGACTTTATTTTCTTTGGTTTAAATCTGTAACAATTAAATAATTAAAACTTATTCTGATACTTTATAAGATAAAGTAAATTCACTACTATGTGCTGTTAGATCTGATGATCCAGTGCTGAACCATTATTGTATATGAAGTGAAGTGAAGTAGCTCAGTCATGTCCGACTCTTTGCGACCCCATGGACTGTAGCCTACCAGGCTCTTCCCTCCATGGGATTCTCCAGGCAAGAGTACTGGAGTGGGTTTGCCATTTCCTTCTCCAGGGGATCTTCCCAACTCAGGAATCGAACCCAGGTCTCCCGCATTCCAGGCAGACGCTTTAACCTCTGAGCCACCAGGGAAGCCCATTATTGTATATCACTGCCTGTTATAAAGAAAAATATTTGCAAATGCAAATTTTTAAAAGAAATTGTTTCATTTACTATTGGATTGTTTTTCAGTATATGAATAACTCATCACTTTATAAGATAGATTTCTGTTATCCTCAGTAGATGTAAGATAGATTCATATGATATCTTACTGTTATGAACTTTTAAAGAAAATGAACAAGAATAAGTTATGTTTTTTGCTAAGAAAATGAACAAGAATCAGTTATGTTTTTTGCTAACTAGCTCTAGTCAATCTGTCACGTACAGGTTTACCTTTAGTTGTTTTTTTTTTTTAATCGCACCATGCGGGATCTTAAGTACCCTGACCAGAGTTTGAACCTGCACCCCTTGGATTGGAAGCAGAGAATGTTAACCACTGGACTCCCAGGGAGGTCCCTTTACCCTCAGTTTTACTTTACAACAGAAATGAAAAGTGGACTACTTTAAAAAGATCAGAAAGGCATACAAAAATAATTGGAGTTCTTATAAATAACCCTCATCTGTTAGGAAGTTGGGTTTATATAGCCTAAAAGAAAGGAAGAAGCAATTTTAAACATGTGGAAGGATTGACAGGATTCATCAACAGCAAGTTGTCTTCTTTTCCATGTAGGTTTTTAGAAACAAGAAAGGATATGAATTGGGCATTCAAACAAAA
Organism: Redunca redunca; assembly: GCA_006410935.1. Taxonomy (NCBI): domain Eukaryota; kingdom Metazoa; phylum Chordata; class Mammalia; order Artiodactyla; family Bovidae; genus Redunca; species Redunca redunca. The sequence continues at coordinate 469,923 of SJYQ01005652.1, read as the reverse complement.
CAATAAAACTCTTGACAGAGTTGTAGAAAAAAGTAACTTAGAAAGTTTTAGAGCCTTTTCTATCCTTATTTAGAAATGATTAGATAATATAAGCATTAGAAACAGATAGTGGGAGATAGGAATATATGCAGGATAATTTATTTGGTGGCTATTATTTTTATTTTTAAGAATGTAGACCTGTGATGGAAAATCCTGTTGGAAGATTACCCAAAATGATAATTCCCATAGAGCTACATGCTGTATTTTGCAAAATTACTGAGCTCTGAGGATTCATCAAAATAAAGGAAATGAACCGATTGAGGTTTTGTTATCATGTATATAGGAAGTTAGGAGTAACTGAATGCAGGTTAACTCTCTTCACATCCCCACTGCCATCAGCCTAGTCTTTAGTCACTATCACACCCTCCTATACTGTGGTCTATAAAACCAAGTTTAAATTGTAATATAATATATATTTTTTATTCAGTGGCCAGAGCGTACTTATCAGAGTCCATATGGAGTTACTGCTGTGGATTTTTCAATCGGCTCACCTAACCTTTTAGCAGTTGGCTATCACAATGGCACTATTGCAATTTATAATGTACAGAACAACAGTAACCTTCCAGTTCTGGATAGCAGGTGAGAAAATCCAAGAATCAGATAAATATATAACATGTATTTTTTTCGGGAGAAGAAAAAATTTAATGTCATTTAGTTTTGAGTGAATGTTTATACTGTTATTGAGAGTGATACCGTTATCTTTCAAACATTTGATAATTCCTCACAACATCTCTCCAGCTGGAATGCTCAACTTTAACATCTGTTTATCATCTTTTCTGCCTGCTCACCAACAAACTTCTTTTGGTGTACACTGCTGCTTTTTAAAAAGCTAAATTTTTTCCCAGCTTTATTGAGGTATAATTGACAAATAAAAATTGAGTTTATTTAGGTTGTACAACATGATTAAGTGTACAATGTGATGATTTAATATATGTATACATTGTGAAATGATTAGTGCAATCAAATTAATTAATGCATCCATAATCTCACATACCTGGAGAAGGAAAAGGCAGTCCACTCCATTATTCTTGCCTGGAAAATCCCAGGGACAGAGGAGCCTGGTGGGCCACAGTCTATTTCATCACAAAGTGTCAGACATGACTTAGTGACTAAACAACAACAACAACCTCACATAGTTACCATTTTTTTGTGTGTGGTAAGAACACTTAAGATACACTCTTTTAGCAAATTTCATGTATGCAACATGGTATTATTAACTATAATCACCATGATGTGCATTAGATTTCAAGAACTTTCATTTTATAAATGAAAGAAATAATTAATGTGACATATTGAGAAAACAAAAAAAGTTTAAGGTGAAAGAGATCGAAAGATACCTCAAGTTTTTATAGTAAACCTGATACTAGTGGAGCAAAAATGAGATCATATATTCATATTAGTGTTTGAATAAACGTCAGAAGAACTGGAAATAGGCTTTAAAGCAGGCGTTTTTTAGCTTAATTTTGAAATTATTTGCATAGTTTTGTAAGTGTGAGCCTTGTGTTTATTTCCAGGCAGAAGATTCGTAACTTTTACCAAATAATCAAATATATCTAGATTTGAAAGTATTCAGTCCTATTGCTTTGGAGGATTCACATAAAAAATCAAGAGAGTCAGTGCTAGGAACAAGTGAAGTGAAGTCACCCAGTCGTGTCCGACTCTTTGCGACCCCATGGACTGTAGCCTATCAGGGATTTTCCAGGCAAGAGTGCTGGAGTGGATTGCCATTTCCTTCTCCAGGGGATCTTCTCAACCAGGAATCGAACGCGGGTCTCCCGCATTGCAGGCAGATGGTTTACTGTCTCAGCCACCAAAGCAACACATTAATCAGACAGGAAAGTAGAAATCTGAGAAGTGATTTTATTTTTCAGAAAAATTTTCAATCTCAGCCTTAGAGAGAATCAAGCCAGTGGACAATGCTGAAATATAAGGGTGAAGTAACTATTTACTCAAATAGGACTTAAATGACTTACTTATTTAAACTATGAGAAATATCCTTGTAAAAATGGAGATACTTATATTCAGTGTATCTAAATAAACCAAATTTACACAACTAGGAAAAAGTAAGTGAATAGAGTAAAAGGAGTAGATTCTTAAAAGAAAGAAATATTTGCTTTTATATTCCTGTTATGATAGCAATAAAATTTTTGTTTTGTAAGAAATGAGAAAAACATCAGTGAATATTAGAAAAGTGGTTTTTTCCCCCTGATTTTCAAAATATTTAAAGTTGAAGTCCAGTTCAGAACCATAAAAGCATCGTTCTGTAAGTAAGTCATGATGCTTTAGGGAGTTGTCCTTATTACTTAGTATTACAAGTCTTTTTTAAAATTATGATTTTCTACTTAGTGATTTTCCTTGTTTTAGTGAATCACCTCAAAAACACTTGGGACCTGTATGGCAACTGCAGTGGATAGAACAAGATCGAGGGACAACAGGTGATGACAAAAGAGAAATACTAGTTTCCATATCAGCGGATGGAAGAATCTCTAAATGGGTTATACGGAAAGGACTGGACTGTCATGGTAAAAATAAATAAATACACTCACACTCTCTCTCTCTCTCACACACACACACACACCAGCCCCCGACACACACAAATTATCGTTCTTTTGTTATGTACTGAATTAAAAATTCCTAGTGAACAATGTATAAAAGGTGATAAATTTAGGTTTGACTAAATAAGAGAAAAACTAGGCTTGATCATTTTGCTAAGCATCTAACTCTGGTATTTGCTTATTTTAACCTAATGACATGCAAAGAATGGCAGAACTCATATTTTTGGCAGAAGGGACATATTATATCTACAATACTTTTTCATGTGGTAGATAAGGTACCTATTTTTTCTTTAAAGATTTGATGCGCTTGAGGCGAACAACTGCTAGCACCAGCAAAAAAGGAGGGGAAAAGGAAAAGAAAGGTGAAGCTTTGATATCTCGACAGGCTCCTGGAATGTGTTTTGCTTTTCATCCCAAGGTAAATTATTTCAATACAACTTCTAATCATTGAAGTGTATTAAGATATAAGGCTGGGATTTCCCTGGCAGTCCAGTGGTTGAGATTTCAGTGTCCAAGGCAGGAGGTGCAGATTCAGTCCCTGGTCAGGGAGCTAAGTTCACACATGTCTCATGGCCAAAAACAAAGGCAAAAGGTTAGCATGTTAATAGATATTGTGCCTTGTAAGCAGACTAACAAACTTAGGTATCAGCCTAAGGTGAAATGGCACTTTCCAGTTGGCTGTCCTTAATCTGCATTTTAGAGGAAAGGTCTGTATTTCTGAGCAACAATAGAAGGATTATCTAAATTGCTCACTTTAACTTGAATGCCCCACCTTGCCCCTCTTGGGTACTCTCCTGCTCTGTCATACTGACAGAAACCAAATCCACTATATAGTCTTCCATATCTCACCGTGAGTGGTGACTCTCATGATTCTGGGGATTTAGAAGACCACTTCAGATTATGCCTTATCAAGACCAAAATGAAATCAGAGCACTGTTAGTAAAGTTCTGCTTTTCTAATTCTTTTTACCTGAAGGCTCTTTGGAATCAGAAAATTCAGCCACTGTGACTCTTACAAGAAAACATTTCCTATATATTTTCTATTATATGTAATATGATCATCTCTTTAATGATACCATTATTCACCTACTTATGCAAACCAAAACTTGAGTTCTTACTCTATTCTACTCTATCACCCAAATGATATTTAGGTTTTATCATCCTACTTCTTTTAGTCCAAGCCTATTATTCATATAGTTCAGGCTTTTATTATTTTTCACTTTTATCACTGTGTATGTGGTCACTCAGTTGTGTCGAACTCTTTGTGACCCCATGGACCATAGCCCACCAGGCTCCTCTGTCCCTGGGACTCTCCAAGCAAGAACACTGGGGTGGGTAGCCAATCTGGTATCCAGAGGATCTTTCCTGACCCAGGGATGAAACCCTGGTGTCCTGTATTGCAAGCAGATTCTTTACCTCTAAGTCACCAGGGAAGCCCTTTTATCACTGCAGTCATATTCTCACTGCATTCATTCTCAAATTCCTATAATCTGCTTGTCATCTTGACTCTAGAAGAGTGGTTCTCAATGTGGGCAGGGAGGGGAGTACTTTCCATCAGGGACATTTCACAATGTCTTCTTCAGATATTTTTTGCCGGGAGCCAGGGTGAGGAATTCCACCCGTGACAAGGTCATGTGGGAGGAAGCCTGACAAACGCAAGGATGTAACGGCTTCAGGTTTTCCCCCTGGAATTTCCTGAGCATCCACCCCCCAAAAAATAAAAATCTGCCGGCTTTTGTTCTCTGCTTCTCTACTCTTCTAATACACTCCGGAAAAAGTTATCTCTAAGCTTTGGTCTTCTGCATTTGAAAGGGATGTTTCAGTTAAACCTCCTCTGGTAGTTCTCTAGCTTGCCTAACAAGTTTCCCGGACCCCTTACAGCTTGTGAATTGCTTACAGCCCCCAACCAGGAGAGGCACAAAGCTTGAAAGCATCTTAAAGATACAGAACCTTTTCTAAAGAGTTAAAAACCATATTGGTGACGGGTTTTCACTGTTGATTCAATGATTGCCGCCAGGCCTCCATATTCTTTATCTTTTAGGCACCTGGGAAGATGTTAATCAATGTAAACGGGGTATGGAAAAAGATATATAGTAGTTTTGATGTTAGCAACACTAGACTTTTGAGTTAATTACTTTTCTTTTGTTATAAATCACTGTACTCTTTTCACTTGTTATAAATTGTATCTTTGCTATGTAAGAATGTAACTTTATTTAGTGCTTTCTGAGAGCGGCTCCAAACTTTGGGAAGATCAACACAAATAAGTTTTCTGGTTGACAAACCCTTATCAGAAAAAAAGCTGTAAAATGTTAATTGGCCCTTTTGGTGGAAGATGATGTAAATTACCTAAGACTTGTGTTTGCAGTCAGGTATGCAGAGGGAAAAAGCCTGCTTTTGATAAGAGTCTAAACTGCTAACGCTGCATAACTTTGTGTTACCCATTGATCTCCATGTATTATCAAATATATAAATAGCCCCTTGAACAATAAACGGACTGGACCAGCTTCTCGGACTAGCCTCTCGGCCTAGTTTCTTGGGAATCTGGCTCCCCCCATGTCTCTTTCTCTCACCCCTTTCCCCTCTCCTTCCTTCTCCTCTTTACTCTAATTTCAGGCTGAATTCCCATCTAGAGCGGGCGGCTCACCAAGTCTGCTTACTTGCCCTGGCCCTAAGATCCATAAGAGAGAGTGCCCAAGGTGGGGCACTCTCTGCTATTTGAGCAGGCACCGGCGGCCCAACGTAGATGGTGCAAGCTCCTTGTCTGGAGCTTTATTGGCCTTCCCCGTAAACCAAGTTATTCAGCCTCTTTTCTCCACTTAATTTTCCTACTATACTATTTCTTCTTAATCTCTTTTCTATTTTTATATAAGTAAGTCTTTTCCCCGCTGACGCCATCCACACTTCGAATTCCCTGGATCCACTGGGGCTGGACCCCGGCAATTTTTGGTTGTTGCAGCTGTGGGAGGTGGGATGTAAGGAGGAGAGTTATATCTAGCGAGCAGAGTCCAGGATGCTGCTAAACACTCTATAATGCACAAGACAACCACCATCCTCTCCCCACCCAAACAAAGAATTAGCTGGCTTAAAACATCAATATTGCTCCTTTGATTTCTTCTTTGACTGATAAAGTATGTTATTTAGTTTCCAAATATTCACAGTTTTTCTAAGGATCTTTCTGTTGGTTTCTAATTCAATTCCATCATGATCAGAGAGCAAACTTTTTATAAACTGAATCCTTTTGAATTTATTGAGATTTGTTTTAGAGCCTAGGATGTGATGTTTACTTGTAAATATTCCCTGTGCATTTGAGAGAAGTGTATATTCTGCTACTGTTGGGTAAGTGTTCTGTGAATATCAATCAGGTTATGTTGGTTGATGATACTGTTCAAGTTCACTATATCCTTCCTGATTTTCTGCCTGTTTCTTCCATGATTTATTGACAGAAAGGTATTGAAGTGTCTGACCATAATTGTGAAATTTGTCTTTTCTCCCTTTAAAATTCTATCAATTTTTTCTTTATGTATCTTGAAGCTTTAAGTACATAAGTGTTTAGCCTTGTCATGTTCTCTTGATTAATCGATTCCCTTATTATACAATGACCTTATTTATAGCTGGTAACATTCTTTACTCTGAAATCTATTTAGTGTGACATTAATGTAGCCACTACACCTTTCTTTTAACTAATATTAGCACAGTTTATCATTTTACATTCTTTTACATTTAACCTATTTATGTCTTTATATTTAAAGTATGTTTCTTATAGGGAGCATATTGTTGAATTTTGCTTTTGCTTTTTTTATCCAGTCCTAGAATCTCTGACTTTTGTGATATTTACACAGTTTACCTTTAGTTTGATCTTCCCTGGTGGCTCAGAGGTTAAAGCGTCTGCCTCCAATGCGGGACACCTGGGTTCGATCCCTGGGTCAGGAAGATTCCCCTGGGTCAGGAAGATTCCCCTGGAGAAAGAAATGGCAACCCACTCCAGTATTCTTGCCTGGAGAATCCCATGGACGGAGAAGCCTGGTAGGCTACGGTCCATGGGGTCGCAAAGAGTCGGACACGACTGAGCGACTTCACTCGCTCACTCACTCACCTTTAGTTTGATTGTTGATTTAGTTTGGTTTGAGTGTGTCATCATTCTTGACTAATTTATGTTTGGGAAGAGATGGGAAACATATCTGACCCCTTTGTCTGGAGGTAGGACTCTGAAGGGCTATCTCAGCTCCAAAGCTTATTATAGGTTGGACTGAGCACTCTGTTGCAGATACACAGTTTAACTTAAATCTCTACCTGTTCCTGTTTCCCTCAAAGAGGTTGTTTCCACGAGAACTTCCCAATAAACCTCTTGCATGGAAGTCTCAGTCTCAGGTTTATATAGTGAGGAACCCAGCTCTAGACAGCAACCTTGAGGAGCTCTAGAGAAAGACGTTTATCTGTGTGCTAAGTTGTCTCAGTCATGTCCAATTCTTTGTGATGCCATGGACTGTAGCCCACCAGGCTCCTCTGTCCATGGGATTCTCCAGGCAAGAACACTGGAGTGGTGCCATGCCATCCTCCAGGGGATTATCCCAACCCAGGGATTGAACCCACATCTCTTGTGTCTCCTGCTTTGGCAGGCAGGTTCTTTATCACTGAGCCACCAGGGAAGCCCAGAGAAAGATGACCTACTTATAAATACTACTGAGATAATCATTGTTCATATGTAAAAAAGGAATTAGATCCCTACCCCTTTATATGCCAAAACTTTTAGAAGAAAATATGGGAGAATATCTCTATGACTTCAAAGTAGGAACAGTTTCTTAAAGCACAAAATCCTAATTATGTAAATTAATGGTATATAAATTATGGTATATAATACCAGCTACATTAAAATGAGAACTTTTATTTACTAAATGACACTAAGAGTTTGTAAAAAAAAAAAAAAAGCTGTATAATGGGAGAAGATTTTTGCAACATAATAATAAACAAAGCATAT
>SJYQ01005652.1:426573-462350 GCA_006410935.1 Redunca redunca | reverse complement strand
TTAGGGACTTATTCAAATGAATATGAAAAAGAAAGATTATTAGTAAAATGGTCAAGAAATATGAACAGAAGAGGAGATTCAATTGGCCAATAAACATAAAAATGTGCTCAACTTTGTTAACATAAAAATGTGCTCAACTTTGTTAATATCCACATAAATGAAACTTAAAGCCATTCAGTGTAAGTTAATACCGAATAGGATGGCAAAATCTAAGATTTCTGATGTAACCAAACTGTTGAAGAGAATGTGTCAAAAGGAACTTTTATATACTGCTGAATGTAAACTGGTAATACTACTTTGGGGGAAAAATGGACTTTATTTTGTAATTTAGACTATGATCTAGTAATTGCATTCTTAAGTACTGATATATGCTAGAGCAATGTGTCTCAGATTTCAGGGTTCTTATAACTTACCTGGAAATCTTATTAAAATGATTCTGATTCAGCAGGTCTGGGGCAGGCCCTGACATTCTGTAGTTCTATAATACTACCAGGTGGTGCTGACTTGACATAGCTCCACATAGAGCCCTGACTTTCAGACTCTCTGACTATAACTTCAGTATAGAAAACACATTTTAAATCCCTATTTGGTACATACATCTGAGATGTCTGAGACTCCGTCTAGTTTAATCTCTCATTCGCAGCAAGAATCATGTTCTTGTTAAGTCATCTGTCTTCTCTTTGACTAATTCTAGTGAAATAATACTGTTTCCCCGGACTGTTAGTTCTCTTGTCAGGTAGCTCTAAATGTTAGAAAGTTTCTTCCTCATTTTAAGTGAATGTTTGTCCATGTAATTTCTAAATAGGATACTAAGTTCTACACTCAATTTTAGCAAAGAAAAGAATCTGTATTTTCTTTGCACAGCCATCCTTCAGGGAGTTTAATTATTATAAAATCATGATCTAAAGAAAAAGACAACAGTCAGTTGTCTACAAGATAGTATTTCTAGTTTTGGTTCTTGAACATATTTTAAGAAATCTTGAATTCTGTCTTCTGTTTAGCACATTTACTAATACATCACAAATTAATGCATTCTGATTTTTTGTGTTTAGGACACAAATATCTATTTGGCTGGTACTGAAGAAGGTCATATTCACAAGTGTTCCTGTTCATATAATGAACAATATCTAGATACCTACAGAGGACATAAGGTTAGTTTTAATTACAGTAGGCATGGAAAATTTTATCTTGTTATATTTCTGAAAAAAGTATCATTAGACACAGTATTTTTATGCAATAATTTATAACTTCAGATTTAAAAATACAAGCTTGAATTTGTATGTAAAACACGCATAGTATGTGGGGCTTTTAATTTGGCTTCTAGATATCCTTGATTTATTTTCATAAGTTATTAGGTCATAATTTTTGCTTCTAAAAGATTGCTAATTTAACATGCTGATCTCAAAGTAAAACTGACTGGCATATATACATTCCCTACATTTTTAAATGCTAGTTCCTACCATGTTTTCTTCATTTTCTCCTTTATTTTTGTTTATTTTTCTTAATATTCCTAAATATTTTTAAATACTATAGTATATATTAATATTTAGTGAGTACTGTAGCAATTATATTTGTATGCTTCTGTATGCCACAATTTAGGGAAGAGATTCAACTTTGACCTAGCATTCTTAGCTAAGATAATACTTACACAATAATGCATGGTGTATAAAGCTTTTAGAAATCTGAGCATTTTAAGTTTGCTGGTCAAACTTAAAGTATAAGACATTAAATACTACTTACTATGTATTTTAATTTATTTTTCTAATCCTAGGGACCAGTGTATAAAATAGCATGGAACCCATTTTGCCATGATGTTTTCTTAAGCTGTTCTGCAGATTGGGGTGTTATTATATGGCAACATGAGAATCTCAAACCATTTTTGAGTTTTTATCCAACTACTTATGTTGTTTATGATATTGCCTGGTCTCCAAAATCATCCTACATATTTGCAGCTGCAAATGAGAGCAGAGTGGAGATTTGGGACCTTCACATCAGCACGTAAATATTAACATTTTTCTTGAAGACAATTGTAGATAATAAAAGTAGAAGATAATTTCATTTCCATCTAAATGATGCCTGATGGTTTTGACACTGGTTAGAGAGAACTGTCGGAGAAGGCAATGGCACCCCACTCCAGTACTCTTGCCTGGAAAATCCCATGGACAGAGGAGCCTGGTAGGCTGCAGTCCATGGGGTCGCTGAGTCAGACATGACAACGACTTCACTTTCACTTTTTACTTCCATGCATTGGAGAAGGAAATGGCAACCCACTCCAGTGTTCTTGCCTGGAGAATCCCAGGGATGGCAGAGCCTTGTAGGCTGCCCTCTATGGAGTCGCACAGAGTCGGACACGACTGATGCGACTTAGCAGCAGCAGCAGCAGAGAGAACTGTAGTTACTTTAAAACAAGTAATAGTTCACACTATAAGAGTCCTTTATGAATAAAGTGATGTGCCAAGATAATATATTAATTACCTACATCATATGTATTAATAGTTTAAAAATATTTGAATGAAAATGGGTTATTCTATATCAATTAAAAATTTTATTTATTTATTTATTTGGCTACATCAGATGTTAGTTGTAGCATGTAAGATCTTTTAGTTGTGGCATGCAAACTTAGTTGGTATGTGGAATCTAGTTCCCTGACCAAGGATTGAACCCAGGTCCTCTGCATTGAGAGCATGGAGTCTTAGCCACTTAAACACTACAGTAGTCCCTCATCAAATTTTTATAGACTGATATAGGATATCATAACTACCTTGAATTCTTTGTCATTGTCTGGTTTATGGAAGAATGCAGAGAAGCACTTTTCTAATTGTTCTTAACTGAAGACCTTTTATTAGTAAGATAAAGAAAGGGAGCAAAATAAGTATTTTTAATGATATTTACTTATTCTCTTGCCTCATTTTAAAACATATTTGAAGAAACGTGCAGTTCTATTAAAATTTTTTTCTTTAAGTGTTACATCAAAGTTATTAGAGGGCCATAGACCAGACCATCCTTTTTAATATGAAAGTTTATAAAGTGCTGGAAGTGTGTTTAATGATTCTACTTATTCAATCATTATTTCAATATTAGAAAATATTGTAGACCTTTAGGCAATTTATTAAGAAAGAGAAGCATGGAAATACATGCTTGTTTGAAATAAATGATATAAAATTCAATGGGTTTATTAATAATTGCAAATTTTTTCCTAGAGATTAATAGTTTAGTAACTTTAAAATTTTGTCACGACTCATTCTATAAAACAATTTGAACCAAAATCTCAAGGAGTACAACACAAAGCAATATATTTTTGTGTATGAGATGACTAACGTAGAAAGTGGTTACTTAAAGGAATGTCATCTCTGATTTTTTTTCTCCTAGTAAAATTGTAGTTCCCAGGCAAAATTTCTTCAGAAGAAGTATGCAAGTTACTGCTTCTTTTATAAGAATGTCAATGGATTGCTTTGGATGAGTAAGAGTAGAGAAGGTTCTTGTTTAGAGAACCTTGGAACAAGGTTCTAAATCTTGTTCAGATTCACTTATGGTCTAGGGATTCATATGGATCAAAACATCCTTCCCTTAAAAGACATTTATTATTTAAGAAGTTGTACTAGGGATCCTCAGAGAAACCGAACCCATAAAACAGAGATGGTGGGAGGAAGGGAGAGAGAAAGAGTGAGAGAGATTTAGAATATTGGCTCATGTGATTGTGGGCCCTTGCAGTTCCCAAATTTGCTGGACAGGGTAACAAGCCAGAATTTCCATCAGGGGAGTCCATGTTGCAGTCTTGAGTGCAAAGGCAATATAGAGGCATAAATTTATTCGGTTTCGAAGACCTCAGTCTTTTCTTTTAAGGCTTTCAACAAATTAGATGAGGCCAACTCACTTTGTAAAGGATAATTTGCTTTATTCAAATTCTACTGATTTAAGTTAATCATATCGTACCTTCACATCAGTGTGTAGACTGGTGTTTGACTAAACAACTGGAAACCACAGCCTAGCCAAATTAATGCATAAAGTTAATCATCACAGGAGTTTAAAGTACGAGTTCACATCTTAATTGTGAATACTTTATTTAGTTGAAATTAGTTTATTGAAAGAATGAAAGCTGTGATTGAATAAAGGGTGAAAAGTAGTTATTTTGCTTTTGGAAACACATAAAGACGCTTTTGGTTTTTGTTACATGAAATCATAAATATTTCAGGCTTTTCTTAGTCTGTATGTAAAAAGAACATATTAACAATAACTAAATTTACAAATACAATATTTCATTACAGTTTGGACCCTCTGATTGTCAATGTTGCTAACCCTGGAATCAAGTTCACAACTGTTCTTTTTGCTAAGCAAACAGATTGCCTTCTGGTGGGAGATAGCGATGGACAAGTTGTTGTATATGAATTAAAAAATATGCCCACTACTTCGGATTCTAACAGGGTAAGACTTGAAAGTCAAAATCTTATGCATTTTATGATTTTATTCAGCTGTAATTTTGTGTCATACAAGAGATTTACATTTCTCAAATATCTGAAGTGTGGCACAGTGGAAAGATATATATAAGTCCCAAGAGTGGCATGGTGCCTAGTAGGCTTATTTCATTTGAGCCTCACAGTCTTTATCTGTTAAATGAAAACATCATTCTTTATTTTTAAAAGTAAATAATGTTGAACAGAATAATTATAAATATTATATGAAATAATTTAAAACTGTCCCTAGTTTATGGTTGTGACTGTTCTCTGCAAATATTCAAAGACTTTTACAAGATATAATATTTTTATTTATGTCAAGAAAGTAGCATTTATGGGTAAGCATGACTAAGGAGGGGCAGCGCCAAGGCTCTCGTGAGTGCAGGACCCATTTGTCAGAGGGCCACGATTAGGGATATATTTGACCCTACAGCCGTATAGAATGAGCCGCTTTTCTACCATCATGTTTTCAAATTCACCTGCATTAAACTTAGTATATCCCCACTTCTTGGAGATGCGGATCGTCTGGTGGCCAGGGAACTTGAACTTGGCTCTGAGGAGGGCCTCAATCACAGGCTTACTGTTCTGCTGCTAGGTGTGGATGCCGTTATGACTCTGGCCACTGCTCCCTGGGACTTTCCAAAGGCAGCAAGCATACCTGTCTGGAGCCTAGACAGAACAGCGTGCCAGCCAGGAAGGCCCAGTAGAAAGAGCTGTCTCCAGGATCCCTGAGGGCAACCTGTACAGGCAATAGCCAGGGAGGCTGCTGTTTGCAGCGATTGCACACTGGGCCCCTGTGAGGAAGAGCACAGTCAGCCTAACTGGCTGCAAAAAGATATATTTTTATTTTTAAATTATTTTGGAAATAATATTTTTAGATGTTATCCAGTGCTCCTAAGGTTGCCATTTGTTTCTATTGGTTTGACATTATCCTCTTCCCTAACTCTGATCTTCAGATATCAAAGCTTTGTTATAAAATTTTGATAAGTCAATCAGCATCACTAGATGCCCACTATTTTTAATATTATATATATTTTTTGCTTATTTGTTGTTTAAAAGTTTTTTAATTGAGGTAAAGTTGATTTATAGTGTTAAATCACATCATGATTTGGTATTTTTATATATTATACTTAATTTAAAGTTATTATAAAATGTTGGGTATATTCCCTGTGCTATACATTGTATCCTTGTTTCTTATTTATTTTATATCTAGTAATTTGTACCTCGTAATCCCCTTCCCTTATCTTGCTACTCTCTCCTCCCCTCTCCCCACTGGTAACCACTGATTTGTTCTCTGTATCTGTGAGTCTTGTTTCTATTCATTCATCTTCTTTTTTAGATTTCCCATGTATGTGAAAGCACATAGTATTCGTCTTTCTTTGACTTACTTCACTGAGCATAATACCCTCCAAATCCATCCATGTTGTTGCAAATTGCAGAATTTCATTTTCTTAAAATTTCTGGGTAATATTCCATTGTGTGTATATATGTGTATATATATACATGTATATACGCACATGTATACCTGTGTATATATATATACATGTATATATATACACACATACACTATATAGATGTCCATTATTTTCAAGATAGCTTTTCAGTTTTTTTCTGTTTATGTTTAGATTTCTAGTTTAAGGAATGATCTGGTAAATATTACCATGAATATATCAACATGTTAACAATACTAAAAACATACACGAATCAATAAGAAAAAACACTAAGACTCCAATAGAAGGGTGAGTAAGGTCAGGAACAGTTCATTCACAAAATATGGCTGGTAAATATATTTTAAAATTTAACCTCATTAACAAAAAATATTTCATTAAGTTAAATGAAAAGCATTCATTTAATAGAAGTCTCATATATCAAATTAACAGAAATTCTTTTAATTGGACTACTTATTACTGACAGACATTTGGTAAGATAGGTCCTCTCTTATACTGACAGTTGAAATAAAAATTAGTGTAAGTTCTTTGGGAGCAGTTTGGCAATCTGAACCAGAATTGTTGACTTTTGGAACTCTATCTTACAGAAATATTCATAAAGGCAATCTAAGAAATTATAGCATGTTTTGTGATAGGATGAGACAAAAAAAGAAAAGGAAAGAAAAAAAAGGAAAAGGAAACAATCTAAATATCCAACCAGAGGGAAATATGACTAGGCAAGTCAGAAGTGCTGATTAGATTTGGGTTACATGTAAGAGGTGGAGTTTTACCCCAGCCATATGGAATATTAATGTTAAACAAACAAGCAAACAGAAAATACTTACATACATGCATACTAGCTTGCTTGGGACTTTGTACACGGTTTGATCCTCTACCCACTTCAAGTCTTTGCTCAGTCAATTTCTTAATGAAGTCTTCCCTGGCCACCTTATTTAAAATTGCAGCCTCCACTCTCCCTCACACTCCCTATTCAATACTCTTCCATGACTAGTTTTCTTAATAACACTTGTCTTTGTGTGTGTGTGTGTGTGTGTGTGTGTGCGTGCATGCACATGTGCACTCAGTCACTCAGTAGTGTCCTGCTCTTTGACACCCCAGAGACTATAGACTGCAAAGCTCCTCTGTCCATGAAATTTCCCAGGGAAGAATACTGGAGTTTTGATTGGTTGATTTTGTTAATTGCCTATCTCCCACAGCTAGATTATAAGCTCTACATAAACACTGAATTTGTCTCTATTGTTCTGGACTATGTCTTAGTAGAGTGTCTGGCTTATGGTAATTATCAATAAATGTTTTTGAATAAATATGCATTGGAAAAGCTAGAGAAAAAAATCACATATTAGAAGCATTGTTTCTTAGAGGTAGGATCATAAGTGAATTTTAGTCTTATACTTATCTGTTTTATAAGTCATTATAGTACATCAAGTAATTGTTTAAATGCACTGGTCTCCTTACAAAATAGTTTGAGTGTGCTCTGAGGAATGCATCTCTAATGCCTTATTTTTTCCATGATATAAACTATTTTAATATTTTCATTTTCTCACACATTCATTGAGTATAAGATATTTTAATGGCATGGGGATATTTGTGCTCATAGTGAAACTTGTTTAAGATATACAGCTCAACAGCCAAAAGAAATTAAAAGAGAATTCTATTTATTTAAGTGTTTCAAAGAAACATTAAAATGAATCCAAATATATAGTTCATAGTATTCCTTTTGGTTCTTCCACCCATAGCTCTTAAATCCTAAATATAAACTCAAGGCCTGAATCCATCCTTTTTTGTCTCTGTAATTCTTTCAGTGCTAAGAACTTGTCCACAAGCTCTGAACTGGGGGCAGTGGGGAAGGGGGGTTTGAATTTTTTCAAAATTTTTATTAGTATGGTTGGTGTAGTGGTTGGAGGGAAATCTGTAAGCATTAGCATGTCGATTCTTTTCATCACATATATTTTTATCTAGTACCTATCAAATGCTACAATAATTTGTCAATATAAATTATAATATTTTGCATACACATCTTTCTTACTAGTTTGAGCTGTTTGAAACTTTTGTATTCAAGTATCATAGTAGCATAGCACTAGCACATAATAGACAATCAGCAAATGTTGAATAGATGTGTGAATAACAAACTTACAGACAAAAGGCATATATATGGTTTCTAAGAAAGAAACAACATATGCTTAAGAAACACAATCGGGAAATAAAGAACAAAATAATTAACAAACTCCTATAGGAACACAGAGCAGGAAAATAGTTGACTTTTGAAAGGAGAATAGGAAGAAGAAAAAGAAAAAATAAGAATGCTTTGGGGAAGGCTTTCACACAGGAGACTGAATTTCAACAATGTTTTAGAGGATCAGGATTTTTCCTGTAGACAAGAGAGTAGAACTGTTGTTCCAGACTGAGAGAAAGGTTTGAACAAAAATATGGAATTGAAGAGGTCCCTGGCATGCTGCAGTCCATGAGGTCGCAAGGAGCTGGACAGGACTGAGCGACTGAACTGAACTGAACTTGGCATTTTAAGGACATTGTGAGTAGACTTTTTGACTGGTAAAGAGATCGCTTGAGAAGAGAGCAACAAAAGGACCAGTCAGGCCATTTAGGACCAGAAAATGTATGACTGCCAAGTTAAGGAATTTGATCTTTATTATATAGATTACCAGGGCTTCTCTGATAGCTCAGTTGGTAAAGAATCCACCTGTAATGTAGGGAACCACGGTCTGATTCTGGTTCAATTCCTGGGTCGGGAATATCTGCTGGAGGAGGGATAGGCTACCTACTCCAGTATTCTTGGGCTTTTCTTGTGGCTCAGCTGATAAAGAATTTGCATGCAATGCCAGAGACCTGGGTTTGATCCCTGGGTTGGGAAGATCCCTTGGAGAAGGGAAAAGCTACCCATTCCAGTATTCTGGCCTGGAGAATTCCATTAACTGTATAGTCCATGGGATGACAAAGAGTTGGACAGGACTGAGCGACTTTCACTTTCATACAGATTACTAAAAGCTATTTAAGGTTTGCAATTCCAGAAGTGACAAAGGGGGAAAAAATTAAACCCCTATCTCACATTTTGTGTGATAGTGAACGGCAAATGAATTGAAGACTATTGGGGAAAATAAACAAACTCCTAAAAGAAAATGTAGGATAATGTGTTAATAATTTAAAGTCAGGGTAGATTTTTAAAAAATGACCACCCCAAATCTAATTTTTTTCAAATTTTTTCCTTTTCTTTATTTGTAAAATAGGTATAATATTGGCACTAGAATCAAAGGTTGTTAGAAAGAATGAAAATGTTTCAGTCTGGAAGGTGAGAATGGTTAAAAAAAAAAAAAAAAGAAAGGAAAGGCCTTTTAGGTACCCTAGTATTTATAATTCAATTTTAAGTTGTTTTAATATCTGTAAGGCAGACTTGTTCCATCCACTTTCTTAAACGTTTAATAAAATCTGCTACAGAAAAAAAAAAAAAGAAGGAGTTAATATGTACAAAGTGGTTAGAAGGGAGAAGGCAATGGCAACCCACTCCAGTACTTTTGCCTGGAAAATCCCATGGACGAAGGAACCTGGCAGGGTTCAGTCCATGGGGTCACTAAGAGTTGGACACGACTGAGCGACTTCACTTTTTTCACTTTTCCCTTCCATGCATTGGAGAAGGAAATGGCAACCCATTCCAGTGTTCTTGCCTGGAGAATCCCAGGGACGGGGGAGCCTGGTGGGCTGCCGTCTCTGGGGTCGCACAGAGTCAGACACGACTGAAGCAGCTTAGCAGCAGCAGTGGTTAGAACTGTTACTGGCACATAGTAAACTCTCTATAAATCTCAATTATTTTTTGTATGATTATTTTGTCAAAATTCATATTTTCTGTTCAGGATTTCATATTCCAAGTTAAAAACAACTGATTGGAAGAAGAAATTTCCAAGATATATGGAAAACATTTAATATCCAGTGTATGTAAAAACTCCTACAAAACAATAAGGACTCAGTTTTTTAAATGGGCAGCNTGTAAAAACTCCTACAAAACAATAAGGACTCAATTTTTTAAATGGGCAGCATATAAAATATTAACTCAGAGTAGAGGAAACTAAATTATCAAATAAACTTGAAAAGCAACCTTCGTTCTCATGAATAATAAGGAAATGTGCAATTAAAATTTTGCAAGATATCAGTTCATATTGATCAAGTTTACCAAAATTAAAGTATTAGTTAATATCAGGCATTAGCAGAGTTGTAGGGAACTAGGAATTCTTATGCAGGGATCATGGGAATATGAATTAGCATGACCTCTTTGGAGAGCAATCCAATAAAACTGAAAATTCAGATATCATGNTGAATATGCTGAATCTTAAATCTTCCTAAATGTTCCAATGCTTTTTACAAATTAATAATATTTCAATCTATGATTACAAGTCTAAATCAATTACCTAATTACA
Organism: Redunca redunca; assembly: GCA_006410935.1. Classification (NCBI taxonomy): domain Eukaryota; kingdom Metazoa; phylum Chordata; class Mammalia; order Artiodactyla; family Bovidae; genus Redunca; species Redunca redunca. The sequence continues at coordinate 452,027 of SJYQ01005652.1, read as the reverse complement.
TTATAGGTAATTTTCATTAGAATCACAAACTTACTTGTTAGATAATCAAATATGACAAATTCTTTTATATATAATGAATACTTAAAATACCAAGCATGTACAAATGCTTTAATCCAAAAATAATTACCTGTTTAATTTGCTGCATTATTTCTATACTCAGTTTTTATTCTTCTCAGGACAAAGATGTTTTCCCAATAAAGAAATAAGTGAAACATCCCAAGTAGTTTAGAGATTATTTTCTCAACTGGCCTAGATGCATATTGATAGTAGATGTTCAAGGGCATTTTCCCGACTACCTTGGCTGCCAGGCTGAGCCCTATTTTAGTTGTTTTGTGAACACTCTCCACATGGAGGCGTCTCAAAGCCCATTCTCTTCAAGACTGGTTATATATTACCTGCATATCACATGCTTTCTTGGAAGTCTGCAGCTCTGAATGTGTTGCTGCATCTTGATTCATTTCAATTCATTTATTGACTGTGTCATTAATTCTAAATTACAACAGTTTTCCTATCTTATAGAACTATAATTGTTATAGATGTTTAAATGACGTCTGTTTGGATTCTGTATATCTCCTAGGGCTTTGTTTAGTTTCTTGGTAGTGGTCTGAAAGACGTGCTAATGAGAAAAGAACACTTCATAACAGCCTTGTTTCTATATTGATAAATTGGAAACAATCTAAATGAACATCAGTGGGATATTGGATAACTAAAATATGGCATAATCCCATAAATGACTACAATACAGAAGTTTGGTATATATTTCAATATGTCAATTGGACAAATTTTGAACAAATCTTAAAAAACATAGTGTTGNGTTGCATGACAAAAGCAAATTGTCAGAAGGTAAATACAATATGTTATGATTTATGTAATATTATTTAGACACACAACTCAAAATTATGTCCTTTACTTGTTATATTTATAGTTAGTAAAAGAAAAGAATATAGATTAGAAAGTGAAAGAAAATTTTCATTTTTGTGTTTTGATTTGAATCAGTTAGAGACATCTTTTATTTTGAGCAGCATACTCTGTAAGCAGAAGGCTAAGATCAGAGAGTCTGAATGTTTTAAAAAAACGAATGTGTGTGTGTGTGTGTGTGTGTGTGTGTGTGGTGGGGGAGGGGGGAGGGGTGTTAATGTGAATGATTTCAATGCTGGTAAGCAAAAGTGTTTTTTTAACAAATATATTCCATACCTTAGTAAATAAATACAGTTTCCTAATACAAATAAGTTTTTCATTCTTTTTGGCCATTGAATTTTAAAGGTTCAAAGGGTTATATTCCTGAGAGATTAAACAAAAAATCATTAATCAGATTTTATGTTAATTATAACTGACCATGAGCTTAACTGGTACACTTCCTCCTTAGCTTTTCAGTGAAGAATTGCAATCATAATAATAATTTAAAGTCTCAAAGTAATTAATGTCAAACCATTATTTCCCATAAAGATATCTTACCATGTAACATTATGACCTACAATTTCTCTGTTAATTTTAACCAAGAGTTAATAAAAATTTTGCAAGTCATATGATTTTATCATACAGGAAATATGAACACCAAATTTATGATAAAGGCTGCCTCTGGGAAATGAAAGATGAGGGAAGAATAGAATTGGAGAGGGGTACAAAGAGAACATCATCAGTAAAGTTTTATTTATTTTACTAAAAAATATTCAAGGCAAAGATGACATTTGTTGATTTAGGGTAAATATGTAAGTTCACAAAGGCAAAGTACCAGACAGCCCATTCATCGAGTGTACTGGAACAGAGCTCACTGAGGGAAACCCATGGAGAAAGGATCAATAGCAACATTATGACCACAACACCGGCTCATCTTCTCATTGCCCATTACTTTCTCTGGCCTTGCACAGAAGGAGAAAAGGCTGTAGAGGTTTTAAGAGACATAATTTTCCGAAATTTTGGACCCTCCCAGTGTGACCAGGGGTCAGAATATCATTGTGATAAGACATGACGGGACATTGGCTCTAGCCCTATCCTACTGACTCAGGGCTCATGTTTATGGTGGCGCCTCAGCTTGGTGCCTGACATGAACAGGAGGTTGGGGTCCAAACCTTGCAATTACAAGTTTATGATATAACTGGATGCTGACAGGACTTACCACCACATTAGCATCTATTGTTTGAAGCACCAGCTCCTCTCTTGGTGCACTGGGGCTTGGTTGCTGGGAGCCTAAGTTGCATTGAACAGAATTATGGCTTAAGCACTTGGCAGAAGCCAATTTCAGTGGCATGGACCAACTCCTTTTCTGGAAGCAGCCTGTAGAGAATCACTCCTCCATACTGTTTCTACTCTTATGTTTCAGTATGCTAATGCTTGCATCTTTTCCTCCGTACTTTTGAATGTACATTTTTTTCCCCAAATTAAGAGAAAAACAAAAAGAGAAGTAAAATCTTCAAAAATACAAACACATTCACATACATACACACATGGGTGTGTATAAATTAATGTTGAGAGACATTGAAGGCAGAAAAGATAGACCATTCATTCAATAAGTATTTACTGAGCATGTGTTATGTGACAAGGGTCTGTTTTAGGCACTAAAATAAAACTGTGAACAAGCTATGGTAATGATCTACTAATCTGCCCAAGTGAGAGACTGAACTAGATTTAGGTAGGTTTGAGCCTCCCTCCCACCCCCCATCTTACCCCTCACAGAGCCCCAAGCTGAGCTCCCTGTGTAAAACAGCAGCTTTCCACTAGCTATCTATTTTATACATGATATTGTATGTATAGTGTGATAGTGAAGTGTATGAAAGTCGCTCAGTCATGCTGATTCTTTGTATAGAGTCGGCCAAAATACTGGAGTGGGTAGCCTTTCCCTTCTCCATGGGATCTTCCCAACCCAGGGATCGAACCCAGGTCTCCCTCATTGCAGACAGATTCTTTACCAGCTGAGCCACAATGGTATGTATATATTGTGGACTTCCCTTGTGGCTCAATGGTAAAGAACTTGCCTGCCAATGCAAGAGATATAAGAGACACGGGTTCTATCCCTGGGTTGTGAAGATCTCCTGGAGGAGGGCATGGCAACCCACTCCAGTATTCTTGCCTGGAGAATCCCATGGACAGAGGGACCTGGAAGGCTACAGTCCATGGGATCACAAGGATTCAGACACTACTGAAGTGGCTTAGTATGCAGGCGTGCACAGCATGCATGCATGCATTGTATATATATCAGATATATATCAGTACTACTCTCTCAGTTTGTCCCACCCTCTCCAGTTTAGCAATTGATTTGGTGTGTCAGAGCTTAAAAGGATAGGGAGGTGCCAAAGAGAGTATAGTATAAGCTAAAACATAGGAATTGACTTATATGACATTATCTATGGTGCTTCTAACTCTTTGCAGTTTATAAAACACCTTCAACTACATTAGCTTAACCATCTCTTACAACAATCTTTGGAATTGGATGTTAATATTTTCATTATGCATTTGAAGAAACTAAGATTCCAAGATATCAGTGATTTCCTCAAGATCAACTTTTCTATGTGATAGAGAAATTCCTAGCCTTCTGTTTCCAATTCTGATCTTTTTACTGTGTCTTTCTTGAAAACTCACCTCCCGTCTTTGGTTTCATTTACCCCTTTGATACAAAGATCATTATTATTAAATGAAATACCAATCCACACAGAAATTCAGACGTTTTACTCTCTCTAATGAAACACTACAGATCAACAAAGAGCTTAAGGTAGCATTAAGACTAAAAGTGATTTTACGGATGAAAAAACTGAGGATTAAGCATTAAAGCTAAACAGGAGCTGCCAAAATTGTCCCTTTATTGAATCCTTATAAAATTGTTTATCAAACTTCATTAAGAGAGCCTCTCAAAGGAAGGAGCAAATTCATACTAGGAAGTAAACATCATTATTTAACTTTAACTTGGTTTGTTTCCTGTTATAGTCCTATTGGATGCTCTTTATATGTATATCACTAGCTTATAAATTTTAAATGGCATTTTAAACACTACTTTACCTCTTAATTTGTATTTTATTGCATTTTAATTGTGTAACTTTTTTTCTTTTCAGGGAGATGTAATAGTGACTTTGCTTGGGCCCAAGTCAAATCAAAGCATAATTCATCATCAGTAGCAGAACAATGTTTAATAACCAATAGTCTGGTTTGTATGAAGTAAGCTGGGATTTTGATTCTAGAAAACACTACTTGACGTATAACCTCCATCTAAATTTAACATAAATTTATGAACTTTTACTTCAGATAAATGTGCTTATTTTTATTATTTGAGCTAACTGTAAGAGTTTCATTGTATTTTTCTTAATTTTTGAAATTTATTTCTATTCTTTTTCTTCATCACATTCCAAGGACATTATAAGTACAAATATGTACTCATAAAATATCCAAATAGGTTAGAAATTGTTAGTCCTTTAGAAGCAAAGCTTGTAAAGTATTAGGATTACTTAAAACAGAATCTTTATTAAGACAAAAGTTCCGTACACTTTTAAATTTCTGCTTTCCGAGCTCTGTTTTCCAGTGTTTATAAATTATGCAGCTATTAGCATTATGAGAATATTGGATATTCATACGCAATTTTAAATAAGGACTTTATACTCTTAGATCTGAGAGGTATAGCTATAGAACTGAGTTAGACTATTTGACTAGCAGAAGACGTGACAGCCAATGTCAGAATTGCACTGTTTGGCCAGCAAGCATCACGCTCCCGATTCAGAGATAAGAATTAGTCTGGGACACATCAGGGCATTCTTCTCTGCATCCTTCAAAATCTGCTCTGGGTTTTAAGCCCAGACTTTCGTAGGCCCAGATAAAATAGAGAGAGTCCCTGATCTATAGTTTCCATTGGGATGATCTATTGTGAACAGTTCTAGAGCAACCTTACAGAAATAGGAGTGGGAGCAGCAACTCCTTCAAATATAGATCACAACAGTGTGTTCCTTGCTGTTTGTTTTTAAAAGTCCTGGTGTTTGTTAACTGAGACCATAGGGCAGTATAGCCTGTTCTATAAAGCATTCTAAGTGGAGAGGAGAGCATAAGGCACTGGAAAGTCACTAAACTGTCTGAAAAGTTATATATATTAAAAACAGAATGGAATCAGTGCAACAGTGGGAATTATCTTTTACGAGTATCCATTCACAATCTTCATTTCTTTGGAGCCATCCTTTAAACAAAAGAAAGGCAATTTTTAGGTGGACTGAAAGCTTAGATAAGGTTATAAGGATTATAAATGTTCAGGTTATTAGGATTTATAAATTATAAATTTTCTACTGGTTTAAGTCATTAACTCTTTGTCATTTTTTTTTTAAGGTTTGGACTTTCCATAAAACTTTGTATAACAAAATAAAAATGTAATTGAAAAAATGTGTCTCTTTTTATTTTATATTTTTGATTTTAGAAAATTTTCACATATTCTATTCTTATTGCTCATCAGGCCTAAATGAAAAGCAAAGCCATTTTATTCTTCTTGGATCCTAGGCAACTGATCCTGAACTGAATCTATTCCATTGTATGAAATCATATAATACCTAGCCTTTTCAGATTGACTTCTTTCATGTAATAATATGAATTTAAGGTTTTTCTATGTCTGCTCATGGCCTTATAGATCATTCCTTTTTAGGGTTGAATAATATCCAATGTCTGAATGTACCACAGTTTGTCATTCACCAACTGAAAGACATTTTGGTTGCTTTAAAAATTTGGCAGTTATGATTAAAGTTGCTATAAACATCCATGCACAGGTTTTTATGTAGAATAAGTTTTCAGCTCCTTTGAGAAACTACCAAGGAGCATACTTTCTGGGTCATATGGTAAGAGTATATTTAGTTTTGTAAAAAAACAAAGCCCTGAACTGTTTTCCAAAGTGGTTATACCATGTTTCATTCCCACCAGCAATTTATGAGAGTTCCTATTGCTCCATATTCTTGCCAGCTTTGGTATCATCAGTGGTCCAAATACTGGCCATTCTAGTAGATGTGTAGTGATACCTCATTATAGTTTTAATTTGCATTTCCTGATATAATGTAGAGTTTACCATAATATTTTAAGAATTGTTAGCCAACTCATTTTATCCTAGTTAAGGGCCTAAGGAAGGAGTGGTGACTGGGCCAACTCTAGGCTTTTGTGCTAGGTGTTCATTTCATCTGGTCATTCTCTACTAGGCATGGCCATGAAGAACTTACTGAGAGTTCTGAGAGTAAGTCGTTAGCTGCTCTTCCAACTTGTGTGAGGAAGGAACATTGTATTTGCTAGGATATAGTTGTACACCATACTTAGTACGTTCATTAGGTTCATCTCTGTGGTGGTGGTGGTGGTAGTGGTGTTCAGTCGTTCAATCATGGCCAACTCTTTGTGATCCCATGGACTGCAGCATGCCAGGCTTTCTTGTCCTTCACCATCTCCTAGAGCTTGCTCAAATTCATGTCCATTGAGTCGGTGATGCCATCCAACCATCTCATCCTCTATCATCCCCCTCTCCTGCCTTCAGTCTTTCCAGCGTCAAAGTTGTTTACAATGAGTCGGCTCTTCACATTAGGTGGCCAAAGTATTGGAGTTTCAGCTTCAGCATTAGTTCTTCCAATGAATATTCAGAGTTGATTTCCTTTAGGATTGACTAGTGTAATCTCCCTGCTGTCCAAGGGATTCTCAAGAGTCTTCTCTAGCACTCTACCTCTACGTAGTTACTTACAATTATAAATGAGAGATAAAACACTAGTATTTGCTACTTTGTCCCAGTAGGAGTCTCTCAAAATGTTGCATCCTACTGTGATTGCCATCAACATGCCAGTAACAATGTGCATGTTAAAGTTCTTTGCATTTTGCAAAACAACTTCAAGTCCATTGTCACATATACCCTTACAATGGTCCTATGAGACAGGTAGAACAAGAAGTTGTATTATTATCATAATCTTTGTTTTCCAGATGATATGTGCACGCATGCTCAATCGCGCAGTCATGTCTGACTCTGAGACCCTGTGGACTGTAGCCTGCGAGGCTCCTCTGTCCATGGGATTTTCAGGCAAGAATACTGGAGTGGGTTGCCATTTCCTCCTCCAGGGGATCTTCCTTACCCAAGGAACAAACCGTGTCTACTGTGTCTCCTGCATTGGCAGGTGGATTCTTCTCTGCTGAGCCACCTAGAAAGCCCTCCAGGTGATATAATCAAGGCTTAAAGAGATAATATCATTTGCCAAAGACCATATATCTGGTAACTTGAACTTCACTTAGAAACTTGAACTTAAACCTAAAGCTTTGAACAGCTCTTATACATTTTCCACTATTGGTAGTCAGTGGTTCATGCCTATATGGTTTTTCTGAGGTCTTAAAACACCAAAATATAAAAGAGTATGTATTCTTCTATAATTAATGTTTTATCTCCAAATAATAAAGCAGTTTTTCTCAGTTTTTCTCCCCTGCTACTAGACCTTGCCATATGGACCCCTTTTGCTGAGAGCACTCTCCTTGCTCCTCACTCCTCTTCAATGTGTTAGCTCTTCACTCACACTTCAGATCTCAGTTCATACATCATATTCTCAGGAGAAACACTCTGGGGCTCCCTCCTGTAGGACCTGCCACCCAGCCAGGCTAAATTTGCTCCAAATATCTTGCATGTGAAGGGGAATGTGCAGGGCTGGAGAGGGAGGGGAATGAGGAAAAGAGAGAGACCTGTGGATTCATGAAGCAGCAGGGGCCAATGTCCTACTTCTGAAAAGTACTGTTCGGGAAGTAGTAAGAGCTAGGAGGGACCATAGGCAACCTCAAAAAACCATTCTCCATGGGATGAATGATGCGCAGAAACAGCAAAGAAGCACTGGAACTGAAAAACCAGAAACAGAGGATGATTAATGACCCAGCAAGAAGCAGCACTTTGATGACAGATGGGCCTTGACATAGAGTAAGATGCTAGAATTATGTCCTGGAAATGGAATAAAACCAACTCTGAGAGATGTTAACATTAACTTTTTTTGGTGTGTTGTTTATTTCTGCCAGGTGAGTGAAATGAAGACTTGAAGTTAGAAACTGAATTATAGAAAATTAATTCCTTGGATTCCTGAATTTCTGAACTGAGATTCATACCTGCTGTGCTAAATATTTCTCTGGTCATTTGCCTAGTGTCTGCCTCCTCCTTAGACTGTAAGCTCCTTGAGAGCAGGAACTATGTATTTTGCTCACTACTGTATGTTCAACACTTAGAACAGCACCTCCACAGGGAAATTATTACCACAAACATTTGCTGAGTAAATGAATTATCACATTAATGTAAGAAGTGTTGGCCATGCTTTCCCAATATTATAACATGATCTAATATCTTAAATATGACTTCTTCAACATCCTAACAAAATGTCTCGATGTCACAGAGGGTAAAAACATTTTAATGGTGGAAAACATATAAAAATGAGCCTTGAAAGTTGCTAAACATAGATCAAAGGTCTTTTTTGTCTACAACAAGATAAAATCCATTTTCTCCCTTAAGACAAAAGGTATAAACAAATCTATGATCACTTTCTTTGGGTGAGCATTACTGCTGCTTTTTGTGAGATTGTGTTCTTGCTGACAATTTGGAGCAGTTTTCCTTCAGAGTAAAGCACTTAGCAAGATACCTGTATGAAGCTGGCCCTCAGAAGTAGTTGTTCTCACTTTGATGATCCCAGACCACATCCCCACTTCTTGCTCTGAGAACCTCTTTGCCCTTAGCAGCTGGCTGGGTCCTTGTCAAGGCCCGACTCCTCCTGCGGGAAATACAGATTGTGCTTATGACCTCATTTGTTCCTTAATATAACATCTGGGCTTCGTGTCTTGTTTGTTCAGGATATAGTACAATGTTCAAATCCACCCTCAGATCCATAGAACATTTACTAGGCTATTAGTCTTCATTTGCTTAGGTTGGCTTACCCAGTTGGTGATAAAACTAAAAGGCTAACAATTTACATGAAACTAGTCGTGGGTTAAATACAAAGCAGAACATGCTCATTAAATTGGAACCTTTAAAAACATGGTTATGCATCTTATCAAATGAGCACTGCTCCTTTTTTTTAATTGATGAGACATTTAGGTAGCATCGGTAATGTCTCATGAAAAATGTACTCTCTCCTTGTCTGTATGTTCTTTGGATAAGCCAGCTGTTAAAAGATATGATGCCATTATACCAGGAAGAACAAATGATCCCAGGACACTTTAGGGACCTTTCATCATAACTCAATAATAGTTTTAGTGAATTTTCTAAATCATTACATATACTCTGATGATTGCTTTAACAATTTCTAAAAGCCCAAAATTACAATGCAAACGTAAAAAGAATAAAAATTCTCTGTCAATACAAAATGAAGCATTATATATCACTATTTCTGAGATCACTAATAAAACTATTTTTGGCTGCTCATTTAATTCTCACTGATAGGGCATTTTAAAAATCACTAAAATGAATGNCCATAAGATTATGCACAGTTATCTAGATAAATGGTATTTCAATATTGGTTCTACAGATACTTGTAGTGTAGCAGTTAACAAGTTTTAAAGAGGGGAGGAGGAGCTTTAAATGAAGAAAATAGTATGTGAAAGGCCTAGAAAGGTAGAGAACATGAACTTTCCCCAAAACTCAGATATTTGCTATAGGCGGATCATTTACAGTTTCAGCGTATCAAAGACCTATACGAGTACTACCAGATCATAAAAAGTCTTGCAGGCCATGTGAAAGGAATTTTTACTTTTTATTAATGAGGAAAACAGGAAATCACAGAAGAATCTTCAATGTGGGTAATAATCATGTGTTCTGGCAGCAGTATAGAGAATGGATTGATGAAGGACGTGATGCCAAGTGAGAGGCCATTGCCATAATCTAAACGGAAGTATAGATTAGAAGTCTGACAAAATGTGGTCCACTGGAGAAGGAAATGGCAAACCAGTATTCTTGCCTTAAGAACCCCATGAAAAGCATGAAAATGCAAAAAGATATGACACTGAAAGATGAACTCCCCAGGTCGGTCAGTGCCCAATATGCTACCAGATATCAATGAAGAAATAATTCCAGAAAGAATAAAGAAACAGAACCAAAGCAAAAACAACACCCAGTTGTGGATATGTCTGGAGATGGTAGTAAAGTCCAATGCTGTAAAGAACAATATTGCATGGAAACCTGGAATGTTAGGTCCATGAATCAAGGCAAATTGGAAGTGGTCAGACAGAAGATGGCAAGAGTGAACGTCAACATTTTAGGAATCAGCAAACTAAAATGGACTGGAATGGGTGAATTTAACTCAGAAGACCATTATATTTACTACTATGGGCAAGAATCTCTTAGAAAAAATGGAGTAGCCATCACAGTCAACAAAAGAGTCTGAAATGCAGTACTTGGATGCAGTCTCAAAAACAACAGAATGATCTCTCTTCATTTCCAAGGCAAACCATTCAATATCACAGTAATCCAAGTCTATGCCCCAACCAGTAATGCTGAAGAAGCTGAAGTTGAATGGTTCTTTGGAGACCTATAGGTCCTTCTGGAACTAACACCTAAAAAAGATGTCCTTTTCATTACAGGGGACTGGAATTCAAAAGTAGGAAGTCAAGAGATACCTGAAGTAACAGGCAAATTTGGTCATGGAGTACAGAATGAAGCAGGGCAAATGATAATAGAGTTTTGCCAAGAGAATGCACTGGTCATGGCAAACACCCTCTTCCAACAACACAAGGGAAGACTTTACACATGGACATCACCAGATAATCAATACTGAAAACAGATTGATTATATTCTTTGCAGCCAAAGATGGAGAAGCTCTATACAGTCAGCAAAAACAAGATTGGGAGCTGACTGTGGCTCAGACCATGAACTCCTTAATGCCAAATTCAGACTTAAATTGAAGAAAGTAACAGAAACCACTAGACCATTCAGGTATGACCTAAATCAAATCCCTTACAATTATACAGTGGAAGTGACAAATAGATTCAAGGGATTAGATACAGAGTACCTGAGGAAGTATGGACGGAGGTTCATGACATTGTACAAGAGGCAGTGATGAAGAACAGCCCCAAGAAGAAGAAATACAAAAAGGCAAAATGGTTGTCTGAGGAAGGCTTACAAATAGCTGTGAAAAGAGGAGAAGTGAAAGGCCAAAGAGAAAAGGAAAGATATACCATTTGAATGAAGAGTTCCAAGGAATAGCAAGGAGAGATAAGAAAGCCTTCCTCAGTAATCAGTGCAAAGAAATAGAGGTAAACAATAGAATGGGAAAGAGGAGAGATCTCATCAAGAAAATAAGAGATACCAAGGGAATATTTTGTGCAAAGATGAGCACAATAAAGGACAGAAATGGTATGGACCTAACAGAAGCAGAAGATATTAAGAAGAGGTGGCAAGAATACACAGAAGAACTATGCAAAAAAGATCTTCAAGATCCAGATAATCATGATAGTATGATCACTCACCTAGAACCAGACATCTTGGAATGTGAAGTCAAGTGGGCCTTAGGAAGAATCACTACAAACAAAGCTAGTGGAGGCGATGGAATTCCAGTTGAGCTATTTCAAATCCTAAAAGATGATGCTGTGAAAGTGCTGCCCCCAATGTGCCAGCAAATTTGGAAAACCTAGCAGTGGCCACAGGATTGGAAAACGTCAGCTTTCATTCCAATCCCCAGGAAAGACAATGTCAAAGAATTCTCAAACTACCACACAACTGCACTCATCTCACACATTAGCAAAGTAATGCTCAAAATTCTCCAAGCCAGGCTTCAATAGTATGTGAACTTCTAGATGTTCAAGTGGGTTTTAGAAAAGGCAGAGGAACCAGAGATCAAATTGCTAACATCTATTGGATCATCAGGAAAGCAACAGAGTTCCAGAAAAACATCTACTTCTGCTTTATTTACTTATGCCAAAGCCTTTGCCTGTGTGGATCACTACAAACTGTGGAAAATTCTTAAAGAGATGGGAATACCAGACTACCTGACCTGCCTCTTGAAAAATCTGTATGTAGGTCAGGAAGCAATAGTTAGAACTGAGCATGGAACAACAGACTGGTTTCAAATAGGAAAAGGAGTATGTCAAGGCTGTATATTGTCACCTTGCTTATTTAATTTATATGAAGATTACATCATGACAAATGCTGGGCTGGATGAAGCACAAGCTGGAATCAAGTTTGCCAGGAGAAATATCAATAACTTCAGATATGCAGATGACACCACTTACGGTGGAAAGTGAAGAAGAACTAAAGAGCCTCTTGATGAAAGTGAAAGAGGAGAGTGAAAAAGTTGGCTTAAAGCTCAACATTCAGAAAACGAAGATCATGGCATCTGGTCCCATCACTTCATGGGAAATAGATGGGGAAACAGTGGAAACAGTGACAGACTTTTTATCTTGAGGGACTCCAAAATCACTGCAGATGGTAACTGAAGTCATGAAATTAAAAGATGCTTACTCTTTGGAAGAAAATCCATGACCAACCTAGACAGCTTATTAAAAAGCAGAGACGTTACTTTGCCAGCAAAGGTCTGTCTAGTTAATGCTTTGGTTTTTCCAGTAGTCATGTATGGATGTGAGAGTTGGACTAAGAAGAAAGCTGAGCGCTGAAGAATTGATGCTTTTGAACTATGGTGTTTGAGAAGAAATCTTGAGAGTCCCTTGGACTCCAAGGAGATCAAATCAGTCCATTCTAAAGGAAATCAGTCCTGGGTGTTCATTGGAAGGACTGATGTTGAAGCTGAAACTCCAATACTTTGGCCAGCTGATGCAAAGAGCTGACTCATTTGAAAAGACCCTGATGCTGGGAAAGATTGAAGGTGGGAGGAGAAGGGGACGACAGAGGATGAGATGGCTGGATGGCATCATCAACTCAATGGGCATGAGTCTGAGTAAATTCTGGGAGTTGGTGATGGACAGGGAGGCTGAGTATGCAGCAGTCCATGGGGTTGCAAAGAGTCGGACACAACTGAGCAACTTAACTGAACTGAAAGGAAGTTTAGATAATGGCAGAGGGGATATACAGTAGTGGGTGGACCAGAGGGACATTTAGAAGGTAGAAGTAATGAGACTCTGCGATTTAATGGGTGTGTGTGTGTGCAGGAGGATTCAGTCAGTGAAGAGTGAGGGAGCATGAGGAGTTGTGAATGACCCATGAGAACAGTTGAGTGTGTAGTGGTGCCATTTAAAGAAAACACCCTCTGGAAGCAGTAGGTATCCTCTCTCAACTAAAAACTAAAGTGGCGATGATAAAACTCGAGCATTCTAACACCAAGATCACTCTGGTATGGTATAATAATATTTGGTAGAATTATTATGATTACCATCAGTGATCAATTTATTAAAAGTTCTCTTTGTGCTAGAGATGCTCGATCAGTGCTCTTTCACACTTTAATCCTGACAACTAGCCTAGTGAAGTCAGCAGTGTTATCTACATTTTATAAATGAAGAAATTGAAATTCAGAGTCATACGTATTTCCTGAGGTCACACAGATATAAAATGACAGAACTGAGATAAAATTTCCCACAACTAATGCTGCAGACAGTACTTACAACTTTTCTGCCAGTCTGCTCCCCAAACCATCTATTAGGCATTGTTCTCACCACAGTTCCTCTATAAGCAGTATATAGGTGAAAAGTTTACTGAATTCACTGTTTAGTTGTTAATTTGAAATGTCAAGTCATGTTAATTGTGGACCTTCATGTAACTGATAATTTTGAATGTGTGATAATTAAAGCCAATTATTAAGGCCAAATAATTCATCTTACTTTGCTGATGTTGCTGCAGTCAATAATTACCATGTATCAGTGGCTTTAAATAAGAAGGATTTCTCATTCATATTACCTGTTCATTACAGGTTAGCAGGTGGCCCTGATCCATATTGTTCTGACTCAGAGCCCAGATTCCATCATTAGGATTGTTGCTGGTCACTAAGGCAGGAGGAGAGGGGTAGAACTGGGGAACCATGTAGTGATCCTTAAATGCCAGGGAGAGGTGACATGTGTCCCTTCCACTTACATTTTATTTGCTAACCTATGTCTCGTGGCCACAAATAAGTTTAAAGTTCAAAGAAATATAATCCTACCATTTGCTTGGAACTAGAGACATGTCTTGGGGAAGGAAATGGCAAGCCCTCCGATATTCTTGCCTGGAGAATCCCATGGATGGAGGAGGCTGGCAGGCCGCAGTCCATGGGGTTGCACAGAGTCGGACATGACTGAAGCAACTTAGCACAGAGACACATCTACTCTCGTAATTCATTGACTATCCCCGGTATTTATTAATTTCACAGTGAAAGTTTCTAGAGCCAAATAAGTTTTTGAAAGATTGAGTTAAACAAAGTTAAAGAAGTTTCCTAACTACAATTCTTGTTTGAGCCCTGACTATATTAGTAAGCTCTACTGATCTTCAGGAAAGGGAACATTGGGACGGGGTACTTTTTTCTCCAAAAATCATCTGAAAAGACTCATGTCCTGAAGATAATACTTTAGGAAAGAGTACTCTAAGGTTCTTCCTTTTTAGAACTTATTACTAAAGAGGAAGTAAGTGGAAAAGAGAGGAAAGAAGGAGAAGGAAGAATAAAAGAAGGGGGAAAAAGACTACAAATTTATGGATAAACTTTGAGATTGAGAGTTATGCATAAAAGAGCCCAAATTATATTTTTTAGCTAGTTGTGACCCAAAATTACATGTTCTGATCTCTTGCATATGAATTGTTAATTTACTGGAGTATATATTAAGCATCGTTTATCATGCTAGGTGCTTCACTTATGTCAGTTTGTATCTTCAAGACAAATCTTATCTTCTCGCAGATGAGGAAACTAAAGCTCAGAGAAGCCATTACACAGTCAAAGCCATGCAGATAGTAACTTGAGTTACAGACTGCTGCTGCTGAGGAGAAAAAGCTGTGTTAACCTCCCAACAAAATGGAGTAAGGGCTCCAGTTAGAGGTACAAGCAACAAAACGTTGTTGGTCAAGAGATTTAAAAGGTTAATTTTCATTTGGGTTATCTCCTCTCTGATTGGACCTTGAAGGGTGTGAACGGAGTCATATTTGGGCACCTGAGTGGAGAGCCTTAAATGCCAGACTGCATTTTATTCTCCAGGTAATGCTGAGCCATCAGCCAATTATAGCAAGACTTAGAATTTCAAGTTCAAAAGAGTTCTTTAAGTAATTCAATCCTCTGTCAACTCCCAGATGGGGAAAACAAAGTAAGCTCCTGAATTTGAGGCTCTGCAGCTGGCACTTTCATTCTTGGCAGTAGCTTTTTCATCTGGATGATTGGCATGGCTGGGTAGCTTGCCTGCACTTGGTCACAGGCTGAGTTCAGGTCTTGCAGGCCTCTCTCTTCATCCCAGATTAGCAAGAGCCCCGATGAGGTCTTTAGAGCTGGCAAAAGAGGAGACTGTTTTGAGCCTTAGGAGATCAAGTAAGGGTGATAGCAGAGTTCAGAGAAAATAGAGCATATCCAGCATCTAGGGTAGACGTCATTCCTTGGCTGAATAATTTTCTTTTGAGTTTTGCAGAAGCATAGCCCACTTTACTGCAGTGCTTTCTGAAAACTAGCTTTATCAAGTTGGGCAGTATAAGTCTCCAGAGAAAGGAAAAATTTGGGAATACATTGCTGGATAATTGCTGACGTGAGTATACTAGACTTGGTCATGCAGATGTCCCTCTGGAGTTGACAAATGACACAGAGTAACCTGCAGTTTTGGCCCATAAAAGATAAGATACCTCTGCTTGATGTCAAAAAACATCCCTGCAACCTTTGGTGATTTTCTTAGCATATAAGCACTCTACCTCTCAGCTGTGCACACCAGAAACCCAAGTACAATTTATGGCTGCTCTCTCCCTTACCTCTGTGCCCAGTCAGTACCAAATCCTTCAGTTATCTAATTATCTTTTTGCCCCATCCCCTCTACCAGGACCTTAGTTTAAGACACCATTGTACCTCATCTAAATTATTGCAAAAGTTTTTTTTGTTTCCCTTGCCTCAAATATTGTCTCCCTTAACCCATTACCTATACTGCAGCCAGAGAGACAAAGAAAGCCTCACTTCTTTGAAACAGTATTCTATTTTTCAGAATCAGAGATGCGTCCAATGGCAGTATAGATTATTTTGTTATGTTCTCTAGCTTCCTTACAGAAGAATAGCAATGTCACAAATATTATGGGTGAATCGATCTTAATCCACAGGCTCAAGTGATTTTTTCAACTATCACAAAGACTGGAGAAGGAAATGGCAATCTAATCCAGTATTCTTGCCTGGAGAATCCAATGGACAGGGGAGCCTGGTGGGCTACAGTCCATGGGTTTGCAAGAGTCAGACACGACTTAGTGACTAAACTACCACCATCACAAAGACTCAACAAAATCAACTAAATAATTATTTGTCTAATTTCCTTAAAAAGGAGACAATAATTCTTTAATATCTCAAATTCTAGAATTTTCAGTGTAGGTAAAAGCTTTGCNGGTAAAAGCTTTGCAAGAGCTAGTGCTTTCAGAGGATTACTGAAAGAGAAATTTCATTATTTAGCTGTTTGAGATTATGAATTCAGTTTTCTATTATAAAAACATGTGGTGATAAAGGCATACCTAAGTCATAGGGTGAAGAACAGCAAGGAAGATTCTAGTCAGAGAAACACTCCTGAATTCTAAAGGAACGTTTTCTACTTTGTCTGGATGATAAGGCAAGCAGACGATCAATAATTATTGACTGTTTATTTTGTCAAGCAGGAGACACATTAGCTCATTAGCTCTAGGAAGTAGTCACTGTCATCAATGCAGTATCACAGTGAAGGATGCTTGGAGACATTAATATCTTGATTAAGATTCTAGATCTGGTAAGTGGGAGAGCAGGATTCAAGCCCAAAACATGAGAACCTGAATTCCTAAGTGTGCATTCTCATTGCTTTGAAATAGATGGTGCTTTCAATAGTTACAAAAACCCTTATGAGACAGGTTTTTGCATTCCATAGATATGACTGTGCTTGATTGCTCAGTTGTGTTTGACTCTTTGTGACCCCTAGGACTGTAGCCCACGAGGTTCCTCTGTCCATGGGGATTCTCCAGGCAAGAATACTGGAGTGGGTTGCCATGCCCTCCTCCAGGGGATTGTCCCAACCCAGGGATTACCCATGTCTCCCATATTGCAGGCGGATTCTTTACTGTCTGAGCCACCAGGGAAGCCCAAAATTATTGGAGATAGTAGCCTATCCCTTCTCCAGGGGATCTCCCCTACCCAGGAATTGAACTGGGGTCTCTTGCATGGCAGGTAGGTTCTTTACCAACTGAGCTATCAGGGAAGCCCCTATAGACATAATTATTGAGGCTTAAAATGTTTAAAACCTGCTCTATATCACTCAATAAGGGATAAGGCTGACATTGAAACTCAGACTTGCCTACTTTTAAAGTCCATGTGTTTTCCATGATGTCTTCCAAGTGTCCTGTTGTCTCATGAATGCAGCTAAATAGTAAGTGATGCTGTTCGGAAGTAACTGAATAACTAGCAACAATCGTAAAAACTCATTTTCAAAACTTCATGGTATCACCTATGTGCTTAGCAAATATCGTTAAAGTGAGGTATTGACCAATAAAATGGCAGGAAAGTTCATATAAATTGGCCAAGAGTGGGAGGGCAACTTCAAAACTTGGTTTGACAGTATTCACCATATCAGACTCTCATTCAGTCCTCGGCAAAATGAGGGGTTTCATTTTTATGTTATTTACCTTCTCTGTTTTGCTTGCCATTTCAGAAGCAAGGAGTGAAGGATCCAGGAAGCTCTGCGGGTCCGAGTACATACGCACGGTCATCTACATCTGTGCCAGCTCCAGGTGGAGGCGGCAACCGGGGCCACTCCTGCAGGGCCAGCAAGGTACATGGATGTGCATGACTTCTTCATTTATTATTATTTTTGAAGATTTGTCTTAATAACTGTTTCTCTAGCTACTACTAAGCCACATCCATTTCAATCTAGGGAATTAATTATCAAAATAAGCTTAATTTGGCTTGGAAAAGAGATGAACCACTAATTTTCAAAAAATATGACATTGTATTGTTTAGTCCCCAGCTTGAAATGAGTTGACTGCATAACTACTTTGGTGAGCTTAGCATCTATGGCAGGTCCTGGTGGTTGAGCAGGGAGAAGCAGGTGACTTCAAGGGCCATGTTGTAGAAGCAAGATTTTCACATTGGATAATCATAGAATATAATAAACTGGTTTTCAGGCAGCTGCTAAATAAGAATGGGAGGAAAGAATCTAACTCTAATTGAGCACTTCTTATGTGCCAGGCAGTTTCATGTGCAACATTTTGTCTTCTGATAAGGATCTTTTGAAGCAAGTAATGTTACCACCATTTCCAGTTTTACTGAGGACAAAATTGTTCACCCAGCCGGTCAGCAGTGTGGTTGGGAAGAAAACCAGGGCTTTCTGATACAAGAGTCGAGGTCTTTTCCTTATTTTATAGTGCGTTTCAGGTGGCGAGAAGATGGTGGTAGTGTATGTTGTAATACATAATGGTACTGTGGAGGTGGTAATGTTTGATAGAGGCCCTAAGGAGTTATGAGGAATGGGGTGGGAATTCTAGCAGTAATAATTAGATACTGATGAGAGTAGATATTGTCTCAAGATGAGAGTGAACCTAGTGTGTTTCAGAAACAGTGAGGCAACTGATTTCACCGTATCTGTTTTTCAACTCAGGTAATTTCAAAGTTGACCATTTTCTACTAATCCTATATTAAAGTGTGAGGTAAATGTTATTTAAGATTCTATTTTATTTATTAATTTTTAAAAATTCTTCTTGGTTATAATTGTGTGTTTTTTAATATAAATTTATTTTAATTGGAGGTGAATTACTTTACAATATTGTATTGGTTCTGCCATACATCAACATGAATCTGCCACAGGTATACACATGTTCCCCATCCTGAACCCTACTCGCACTTCCTTCCCCGTACCATCCCTCTGAGTCATCCCAGTGCACTAGCCCCAAGCATCCAGTATCATGCATTGAAACTGGACTGGCGACTCGTTTCATATATGATATTATACATGTTTCAATGCCATTCTCCCAAATCATCCCACCCTTTCCCTCTCCCACAGAGTCCAAAAGGCTGTTCTACACATCTGTGTCTCTTTTGCTGTCTCGCATACAGGGTTATCGTTACCATCTTTTTAAATTCCATATATATGCATTAGTATACTGTATTGGTGTTTTTCTTTCTGGCTTACTTCACTCTGTATAATAGGTTCCAGTTTGTACTTGTTATGTCTTATAATTAAAAGTAAAAGAGGAAAGCATGCTTATGTAATAAATGTTGCAACCACATACTTGATATAAAGACTTTACAGGTTTCAATTTGATTTAAAATGATTTTGGTAAGCAAAAAGATTTTGGAAAATGATCTACAGTTTTTGTGTTTTGGTGGGCCAATGTCTTGAAAAATTGTGAATTGACCACTCCTACTTTAATAATGAGAGGTTCATAGTTACTGCTGCTGCTGCTGCTGCTGCTATTAAGTCACTTCAGTCGTTTCTGACTCTGTGCAACCCCAGAGACAGCAGCCCACCAGGCTCCCCCGTCCCTGGGATTCTCCAGGCAAGAACACTGGAGTAGGTTGCCATTTCCTTCTCCAATACATGAAAGTGAAAAGTGAAAGTGAAGTCGCTCAGTCGTGTCTGACTCCTAGCCACCCCATGGACTGCAGCCTACCAGGCTCCTCTGTCCATGGGATTTGCCAGGCAAGCGTTCTGGAGTGGGTTGCCATTGCCTTATCCGTCATAGTTACCAGATGTTAATAAACAATAATGGTTTTTAATCTCAAGAGAATAAACATAATTTACCTCATTGACTATATTTTATCAATCTCTGGATTAGCAAGTCAAAATACAGTAAAAAAATATATATACATCTTGGTATCTGTAAGACATGGGACAATGGAATGTATGTCTGTGTAAGGCTATTCCCTTTTTACAGGGAATTTAACCTTTCCCTTTCAGAGTACTTTCCCATACATTAGATGTTTAATCCATTACTGGATTCTCAATCAGTAGTCATTCATCTAAATTTTTTCTGGTGCCTGCCAGTGTGCTAGGGTGCTGATAAGTAAGTCTGAATAAAGTTAAAGTGAGAGAGGCTTATCCATGGACTCTGGGAACAACACTGATAAAACAGTGGGACCCACTTCTAACTTTCAAATATAGAGATTTAAATCTCCACTTCCTTCCTTACTGATCAGCTTTGCAGAATGTACACAGGGTTATTTTTTGGCTGATTGTTTTTTGCTGATAACATGTAACTGATACCTTTGGAAGCCGCTGGTCACCATGCGGAAGTAGCCCGTGCAACTGAAGCAGGCCCTGACTTGGCTGCTAACCACCTGAGTAACACTGGCTCTCACTCCTCCTCTCTGCATCCACGTTTCCTCCTCTGTAAAATGAGGAGGGTGGAGATGACTGAGTTCTCCCTAAAATATCTAATCTCTCTGAAGCCCCAGACCAACTTTAAAAGTACAAGTCATCTTCAGGATTCAATTTCCTTCCAAAAATCCAATGCATTTCCCCCAAAGTAGAAGTTGGTTGCTGCCTTTGTCAGAGCGCTCTAAGGAAGTTATTTTTTCCCTTCTCTATAGCCGAGAGAGGAAACCACTTCCAGCTGCGAAATGAACAGGAGATTTCTGAGGAAAGAGCAGCTCACAACCTTCCGAAGATGGATTTCTCAGGGGAGGAAAGTCTTCAGGGTGAACAGCTGCCCCCGGAAGGGCTTTGGAGGTCAAAGAAGCATTTGGTGATGTCAAGACAAGACTTACAGACCTTGTGCTGCACGGAAGGCTGTTCCATGTCTGACTTGAGCACTCTTTGTTAGGACGACAGCAAACCCCCAAGGATGGCAGAGATTTAGTACATGTTTAATCACAGCATTTTACTTCCCAGAATAACACTTACATTGTGTCATCAAACTAATAATGGCTTTTGGGTAGGCAGTCTTTTCCTAAAAGTTGTAGATGAAAGGCTAAAACCACTACAAAGTCTATTTTCTCCCTTTGCCAAGGTAAATGCACTGTTCTTTTCAAATTTTAACTAACCCTTTGAAAATTTAAATGCTGTGCAAAATTGCAATAAAATTCCATAAACCAAGCTCACTGTGATTTTTCTGTTTTTAAAACAATTTTAAATAACTTTAAAACAGTAAACAAAAATGCTAATGGTAGAAAAACAAAGTAAGCATAAAAAGAAAATAAAAGCCAGTGATTACTTCATCATTTAGAAATAACTAACCACTCTTTACTTTTGTGTTACTATATATTATTACTGAAAATTTAAACTGATTCACAGTCAAAGTATAAGAATCTAAACAAAGTACATTTTTTCAAAAGTTCTTAAGAGTACTCATGCATGTTTTCTATCATGCAGCTCTTCAACATTCTACTTGAGAATAGCTGGGTGCATATATGGGTCAAATAGGGTCCATAAACAGCCAAAATCCAGAAAATGTTTGGGTATTTTACCTGCTTCTTATTGTCTGGACAGCCTAGATTTTGCCTTCAGCTACTACTGAGATGAAAAGACATGGTGTTCTCATTCCGGGTACTAAGAAACTAAAACTCAGATAGCTAAATCATTGTGTCACAACTGGATATCTTCACAGATAAAAAGACAAAGTAATTATCGTAAAACTATGGTTTTATTTCTAACTCTGTCAGCAAGCCAACTCCCCAGTAGATTTTACAACTTTTCGACTCTATGTTCATCTGACGTGCTGCATATTAATACTCAATTCGAAATTTGTGAACTATGTATTGGGCACTTAAATTGTGTGATTGCTTTACTTTTTGTAGATAAAAACAACAACAGCAGCAAGAAAACAAAAACCAAGTCTCTCTAGAATTAAGTAAATGCCTCGTAAGTCACACAGCTAAAGAGTTGATATCACAGATCCAAACTTGGACTGTGCTAAGTCCCTTCAGTCACGTCAGACTCTGCATTCCCATGGCCTGTAGCCCTCCAGGCTCCTCTGTCCATGAGTCTCTCCAGGCAAGAATACTAGAGTGGGTAGCCATTTCCTATTCCAGGTTATTTTACCAACCCAGGGGCCAAACCCGCATCTTTATGTTTCCTGCATTGGCAGGTGGGTTCTTTACCAGTAGTGCCACTTAACATGAATCAAGGCAGTCATTAAGCTGCTGCTGCTGCTGCTGCTGCTGAGTCGCTTCAGTCGTTTCCAACTCTGTGTGACCCCTGAGACGGCAGCCCACCAGACTCCCCCGCCCCTGGGATTCTGCAGGCAAGAACACTGGAGTGGGTTGCCATTGCCTTCTCCAATGCATGAAAGTGAAAAGTGAAAGTGAAGTCGCTCAGTCATGTCTGACTCTTAGCGACCCCATGGACTGCAGCCCACCAGGCTCCCCCGTCCATGGGATTTTCCAGGCCAGAGCACTGGAGTGGGTGCCACTGCCTTCTCCGCATTAACTGCACTGGCAGTT
Source organism: Redunca redunca (assembly GCA_006410935.1). Taxonomy (NCBI): domain Eukaryota; kingdom Metazoa; phylum Chordata; class Mammalia; order Artiodactyla; family Bovidae; genus Redunca; species Redunca redunca. Next base: position 429,609 of record SJYQ01005652.1, on the reverse strand, counting down.
AATTACTCTTTACCACCGAACACTCTCTGTTTGAAGTCAGTTTCACTGAAAAATGTCTTTTGATGAGATAGTAAAAATTAATAATATTGAACCTCAACCCTTGAGTATATGCCCCTTTGATATTCTGGCTGGTGAAATGAGAAGACTGCATGAAGTATGTTTCTGGCAGACTGAAGTACGATGGCTGCCTCAAGGAAAAGCTCATCTGTAATTGAGTTGTGAGCTTAAAGGCAGCTGCACTTTCCACGAAGCACCGTTTATAAGAAAAAATAAAGACTGAAAAACTAGTTATTTAGATATGGGTATTGGAAATTAAATGAAATAAGATTTAAAAATGAACAAAGTGAGCCTGTCACTTCAAGGAAAACAACTGATGACTTTTTTTTGTTGATGACCAAGTTCAAGCTTATAAGCAATTTTAGAATACTTTTATCTACCACCCTGAACATCATTGGTATATTAATAGAGTTGATTCTTTTATATTATATAATGATGTGTCAACATTTGGGAGGTTTGCTATAACTTAGTGAACCAATATTTCCCAAATGATCAATGCATGATACTTCAAAATCATAAAAGGATGAAAGAGCCACTTAAAGTGCAAAATAAAGATTTTAATCTAACTGCACAAAAAATTCACTGATATAGATTTCAGATTTTACATTGCAGTTAACCGTTAGTAAACAGTTACTTGTTACGTTTTGGTATAATACCAAAGAAGAACATAAAAATGATCTGAAAATGCTATTAAACTAATCTCCCCTTTCGCAACTAAATATCTATGAGTGGCTGAGTTTTTTTCATGTACATCAGCCGACATAACACACAGCAGCAGATTAAAAATGTAAAAGCTGATTGAAGCTGTATTTTATAAAGAAAGTCATTAGAGACTTGCAAAAATATAACAGTTCCACTCTTTTCAATAAACATTTTTTATTTTGTGAAAATATCCATTTTGTAAATAAAATGTTATGTGTTAATATGTGGTAAGTTTATTTTTATTTTCAAATGAGTTATTAAGCATTTAAATTTCTTAGTGAAATACTAATATGAAAAATAGTGATAAATTCAACCCACATAAACAGAAAGTCTTGGAAGTCCTTATAAGTTTTAAAAGTGTGAAAGGATTATGAAACCAAAAAAGCGTGAGAATTGCTTTTCCATAATATGTTCGCCACTAATTTTTCAGGTTCCATCAAGAGACGTTCAGGTTGTTACATCTGCCGTGACAAAGATCCAATAAACAGCCTAGTTTATATCTCTTTATATACTGACTTTTTCATTTTAATAGGATAGCTTGTCAAGTTGCTTGTGGAAAAATACGTGTACTTTTTTCAGCGTACTTTTAGCAGTTATTTTTTGTTATGTGCTTATTAGTTATTATAAATGCATCTATTCAGTTTAAATGCATAGAGAAACAAAGAAGACATATGGGATCTTGTCTTTTTACTTACATCCTGTAGTCCCTTTTTTGGGGGAAAAAGGGTAAAAAATATATATGTTTATGGAGTATAGGTCCAGAGACATATAAAATACAATAAAACTCTCACTCTCTTCTATTTGATTCTAAAATAATAATACAATCCTTATTCAGAATTTCTTATAATTTCTGCCAGAAATACAAATTATGGTTATACTGAATTTATGTGGTATAGTTACAGATACAGTCAGATAGCTTCCCCTGTGTCTATTATCTATTAATATTATCATCTATCTATATTTCTATCTATAACAGAGACTTTAACAGTCCATTAAAACCTTCTTCTCTTCCTCTTGGGCACAGATAGATTACATTTTCTCAGTCTCTTTTGCAATTTCATGTGGTCACATGACTGAATTCTAGCCAATTAAATGTGAATAGTAGTGATATGTGCTGTTTCCAAGACTAGTCCATCAAGTCTTCCTCCCTCCCACTCAATTCAGCAAGCAATATGACTTGTTCATGTCTGATTCTACTTTTTATAGCTGTAAACTATTCTAATACAATATGTACTAAATCTATCATCCTATTTTACACAGAAAGGAATCAGACATACTCATTGTTATGCTTAATATATCTTGGAACTATTTCAATAACATCTTAGTAGGTGTGGCATGTGTTAAACACATACCAAAAGATTACCAGTTAAAAAGTTTGCATTAATTCGTTTTTACTAGAAATTTATGAGAGTGACTGTTTCTCTATATTCTCCCCAGTCCATGATGTTATTACACTTGCAAAACTGCATTTTTATAGATAAAATAGAGTATAATTTTTTTGTATATGCATTATCATCACTATGATTGCCTTTTAGTATTTATTGGACGTTTGTATTTCCTCTTCTGTAAATTAGTCTGTTCATATTCTTAGCCCATTTTTCTATTTCTATTTATTTATCACAGGTTTATTGACAAAAGTTAAAGCTTTTGATATTAAAGATATTGATTTTTTGACGGCCACCTTAGTTAAATATCCTCCAACCTAAGCCTTTGGTATGCATTGATTTCACTTAGCCTTAGTCTTTTGCGTATAATGTCATTGCATACAATGTCTGTCTTTTCTTTTATGTTTTCTGGATTTCCTGTTTAACTTTAGAAGACTTCCCTTACTGTGAGTGAGGTGGTGAAAAAGTCTACTAAGTTATAGTCTAATAATTTAATTTTTATCCTTTGCATTTAAATTTAATCCATCTTATATTTATTTTTGTATTGTATGAGGTGCTTGATTTTTTATTTTCTTCAAAATGAACAGAATGTTTTTTCCTGCATAATTTATTAAGTAGACTAGCCTTTTCCCATAGAAATTTCATTTCATTTTAGTCATATGTTATTTCACATTATGTTTGGAGTTAGTGTAGGCCCTTTATTTTGTTCTTTGCTCTATTTATCCTCAAATTAACCCCATATGATTTTGATTGCAATAACTTTATAGTAAATTTTACTATCTCTTAAGAAAAGTTGTCCAACATTGTAGATTAAAATTTTTTTCATGGATATTATGAGATATACATTTTTCTATATAAATTTTATAATCCAGTTTCCAAAAATATTGGAATT